>JBBPCY010001474.1:0-16339 GCA_037974405.1 Brachyalestes nurse
CGGCTGATGGTTGCTTAGCAACGACAGACACTTCCGGAGCGCAAGCGCCCGAGCGCTTTTCGAAAGAGGGAGAAAACAACGCGCCGAGCGTTTTCCACGAGTTTTTAGGCGCGATATGTGAACGGCCCCTTACGAACTACTTGCCAGGTGAACTATCATGAGGAGAATACATGACTAGCACGCCGCAGAGAAAGCCGCAAAAGACGAGAAGGTGGTAGAGCCATTTTAATCTAGATTAATCTAGATTTATATATATATATATATATATATATATATATATTATATACACAGTAAACCCCCAAATTTGTTTTCAGGGTTTATTTTTCTTATGACATTAGCTAAATGAAAAGCTAGATTTGTGAAGTGCAGGGTCAAACATTTATCGTACCACGCAAGCCAATAATTCTGGAGGACAGTATCAAATGTGTCTTCCATATGAAACATTGAGGGATTCCACATTCCACTCAAATTCTTTCCAGATGTTTGGGAGGGAAAGATTGTCCTGTGGAATTTGAAAGGGGAAAATGAATCTCATTACGATGCACTCACCATTCCAAACATAAAGCGCCTCTAAACCTCTGTCAGATTATTTTCGG
The DNA here is from genome assembly GCA_037974405.1 of Brachyalestes nurse. Classification (NCBI taxonomy): domain Eukaryota; kingdom Metazoa; phylum Chordata; class Actinopteri; order Characiformes; family Alestidae; genus Brachyalestes; species Brachyalestes nurse. The sequence goes on from JBBPCY010001474.1 coordinate 597, forward strand.
TATTAAAAAGATCTTCATAATGCCCTATCTTAATTCTGTTACGCCTGTACATTTCCTCTGAGCTGGGACTGAGGCGTTAAGCTGATTCCGGCCTAAGAGAAAAAAGAACTAATCTCCTAAGTGTGACTGACATGGAGGGGGGTATTTAACCTCTCCAGAATGATAAGAGGAGTAAATTCCCTTGCTTGTAATGGTTACCATTTAAAAGATCTTTTTCTTGAAGACTTTTTGGGTCAGGGTATTGAGCAGCATGCTTTTTGAGACCGGTTTCTTCTTTCTTCTTTTCTTCCTGCTCTCATTTAACCCTCTGGGCCTCCTCTGGGCCATTTTTGTCCACTTTTTTTGACCATTTTAGCTGTGTTAATGCAAATGGAATGAAACTTCTCAAGGATCTGCAGTTATTTCAGATCTTTACATTTCTAACTTCAACTCAGTAAATATATCAATAATAAACTCCATACATCCGATTGTAACACTTGACGCCCTCGTGGACATTTTTGGCGAATTGAAACCCATGAAAACTAAATTTTTTAATTCCTTGTTATTTACACTATTAAAGCATACAATTTTGGTTAAAATGCTTTCATTCTAAACCCAACACTTGAAAAATTTAGTTTTTGGTGTTTTCTTCCAGATTATGTCATTTATCCATTTTTGGCCAAGTGAGCAATTTTATACAATAATCTTAGTTTCCAATAGGGGAGTATGATGCTTACTGCACTCCAACAGAGCAAATAAATGACACCATTTTGACATAGGGGTGACCTCAAGGATGTCAGATCATGGTTTTGTGTTTGTGCATGAAAAAAAATCAGTGTTGTTGTTAATCAGTTACATATTTCAGATTTGTTCCATTTTTGGCCCCAGTAGCATTGAGAATAGAGAAAATGGCCATTTTTGAGGTTGTTAATGCACATGGTTGTGTTAATGCATATGGAATGAAAGTTCTCAAGGGTCTGGAGTTGTTTCAGATCTTTACATGTTTAACTTCAACTCAGTAAATATATCAATAATAAACTCCAAGGGTGTCAGATAATGGTTTTGTGTTTGTGCATGAAAATAAAATTCAGCGTTCTTGTTAATAAGTTACATATTTCAGATTTGTTGCATTTTTGGCCTCGTAAAAAACAAGGAGCGCCAGAGGGTTAAGGGAGTAATATATTTAAATTCATACTGTTCCCTTGGTCAGCGTTTAGTCCTTAGTGCCATGATCGCACACTCAAATACAGCGAAAACAGTGTGAGGGGAATGAATAACAGAATTATATAATATAGACAAATTTGTTTAAATAATTAACTGAAATTCGTTTTAAAAAAAGACCTGAAAACTGTTATTCTAGGATCTAACAATTTTAAATTAATTAATTAACAAACATTGCTAATTGCATGTATGTTTGTTTGTTTATTTATTTATTGTTACCTGGACTGACAACAGACACTTTATTTCTGTATTCTGAATACATATTGCCAATGGTATTCTGTTACACCCCTCCCTGTGTTTGGATAGGTAACGAGTGAAGTTCCACAGCCTCTGTGTTAGATTTTGATGTGTGTGAAGAGGCAGCTGTGCAAAAAGCAGGGACAGAGAAATCCACATTCATCACTATCTCCAACTCGCCCGATGGAGAACAGCCCTGCCTGTACTGCTGTCTTTTCATATTATAGCCCTGGACCCTTCATTTCTTTCACCAGGACCCCTCTTAAAACGGCTCTCTCTCTCTATCTCTCTCTCTCTCTGGGGATGCATTGACGGTGCTGAGAATGTTGTCTGTAGCTTAGCAGGACGCAGCATGTTGACAGGCTGTCGACTCTTGCTTCATTTCTCACAACACACACACCCACATTTCTCAGGGTTAATTCATGCTCCACTGAGCTTAAAGTCACTCCCGGGCATTTTATTTATTTTTTTTATTTGAACTCCGAGCTCATGTTTTAATTTGGCCAACCATGATTGTCATTAAATTGTTTAACAAGTTCCCCCAGTGATTTGTACACTTCTTTGAAGCCCAACCAAATTTCCCAGTCTGTTTCCTTAATTAACATTTGTCCTGCAGGTGCGTGGGGTGAGTCTGACCGAGAGTCTGATCAAGCATGACAGCCAGCTGCTCTCAGCACAAAGCCTGTCCTGGGGCTACTGTGTTATGCACTCTAATCATATACCTTGTTCTTTAGCCATTTAGTTACTTAAGGTTTCTATTCACCGTTAGCTTAGCTTACTATACTATATCAGTAGATGTGAGCCCAGGACCTTTTACTTTTATATTGAAATTCCTAGCAAACATTCAACAGCAACATTCCATAGAGTGATGGGATGAGAAGCTTAGACATTAGGGAGGGACTCAGTATAAAGTTGCAGCTCCTCTTCCACTTTGAAAGAAGCAAGTTGAGGTCGTTTGGGTACCTTGTGAGGATCCCCCCTGGACGCTTCCTGGGAGAGATTTTCTGGGCATGCCTCACCGGGAGAAGGCCCTGGGGCAGACCCAGGACACGCTGGAGGAATAATTTTTCTCGGCTGATCTGGGAATGCGCAGTGACCCCCTGGAAGAGCTGGTGAAAGTGGCTGAGAAGAGGAAGGTCTGGACATCTTTGCTGCGACCCATGATGACCCATAAGTGGCAGATGATGGATGGATAGTTGAATCATAGCAAACAGCCATATGCTTCCTTGGCCTTGTGTTCACCCAATTCTTGGGTTCTTATCTCAATGTTGCCTCCATCATGCCTCCTCAAAAAAACTGACTAATATCAATATCTCTGATATTTACAACCATACATTTTACATGTTCAGTAAATGTTTGAAATTGGGTTTTGCGCATGCTACTTCCAAAAATATCCATACTCTGGTTGTACATTTTAGTAAACATGAATGATAATCCATTCAGAATGTTTTTCTGTCCCATAATTTTATTTGAACTTAAGAATATTAACATACTCTTAAAGCAGGAGTGTTAAAATTAGGGTTTATATATATTTTGTGAATGTGGTCAGAGACACGTGTTGTGTCAAAGCACAATTATGTGACTTTTTATTTTCTTCTTCTTGAGGAGAAATATCTATATTCTATCTATATTTAGCCTCAACATGAAACTAACAATTAAAATTGAATACAATATTGTTTGATATAAATGTATTTTTCATGAAGATATGCTCCTTGTCTTAAAAGAACAAGTTAGTGTTTCATTTTTTAACAAATTAAATGTTGGAGGTCTTGTTTCCCGTTCAGCATTACGTATTTCTTCACTATGTATGATATGCCAGTCCTCTTAACTAATTTGGGTGAATAATATATACACACACACACACACACACACACACACACACACACACACATACACACAGCACTCTGTTTCTACTTGTAAGAATATAAATGAAAATGTCAGTTGGGTGAATAATAAGTGAATTCGTGCAGGGTCCTGCAGTCAGCGAGCGAGCGAGAGAGAAAGAAGAGAGAGGGAGAGATGTGGAAAAGTCTCTCAGATGGAAAAACATTTCATTTCAGCAACATGCCACACTGCTGAGCAACTGACGAGGAAATGGGAGAAGAAAAAAGAGATGGAGATAGAGATATATAGCCCTGCAGGAACATGGAAGAAACAGCAAAGAATAACACTTATTGGAGGCATTTCTCTATAGAATGGGAGGGACGGATTTAGATGGTGGGTCGGTGGGTCGGTGGAGGAGGCCCAGGGAGGCTCCTCCAGGATTTGTTTGGCAGACCGGACGGCAGCAAGTAAACCAATCTATAAAAAGAACCAAGATAGGAAAGGTTTAGACTCGGTGGAGTGAAAAAAAACTTGTGTTGTTCCTCATGTTGCGATAAAAGCCAGACGCACCAAGAACATAAACATCCATCTACTTTTGGCCTTCAGACTGCTATCCAAATATTTATGTCACAAGGACAGGGATTTTCACCAATGACATGCAAGATGTGCAAGTCTGATGTGCAAGAAGAAGATCAGTTGCTAAAAGACGATTAATACTAGACATTGCCAATTAAGCTAAATGGTGTATAACTGGATTGTAGCGTACGCTGCACTCCAGTACAGATGGCATGTGCCATAAAGGTGACTCTTTAAATTCCAGGAGAAAGTCTGTGCTGGAGACAGATATAAGTTCACATTCATACAGGCTGTCTTGGTGGTAAAAGAGGATAACAAGTAATGTAGAGATGGTCAGTCTGTACTCTGTAGTTCCTTAAAACAACTTCAAGCTTCAGATCATTGTCAAAAATTCTACACATTTCTAACTACACATTTCATATACGGTTGTGCATGGTCTTCAACTACTCTTCCAAATATAGTAATTGGGCATACAGTGTTGGGTGTTTATTTTAGTTTTGTGCATCATCTACATTAAAAAAGGAAACCGCATAATATCAAACCAAATGTGTACCTTATTTTCCTAACATAACATCATTAGAACTAATTCTACACAGTTCTAGGAAAGTCTAAATGTTGTCCACACAGGATTTCACTGTATAGTTGACTACAGCAGAGGGAGTTAAAGGGAATTCCAAGTTTCTCTTAGTAATGCTGACAAAAATAAAGTAGTGGTAAATCTGAAAAAGTATATTTTTTCCCATGGTTACAGCTATTTTTGCCTATAAGCAATTTGTTCACATTTGCCATGAATAGTTTTTTAAAATGAAAATGTAGACCACAGACTCAGCACCAACTGCTCACCACCACTGCTGTCTGTCTGTCAAACAGCATATTAATTTTTTTGCTGATTCTGGTGGGGCTGGTCAAAAGGAACCAGCAAAGTTTTCTAATAAGCTGTCCCAAATAAGTTATAAACTGACTAAAACAAAGCATGCAATAGACTCACACACACAACAGGCAGGTGAAACAATCCACAGTGTGGAAGGAAGAACTTTTACCACAAGGCTAACGCTAACACGCTAACAGGGGAAAGGCCCACAGGATCCAATAAAATGATTTACTGAGGGGTACAGGCAAGCAGAGAATCCACAAAGAGGACAACAGTCCCCCACTGTGTGTTTGTGAGTGTGTGTGTGTAGTAATTGAAGAGACTGCAGGGGGGCTACTGGCTCTCAGAAGAGAGGAGGACTTTGATTACACAGAAGTTCTGCCCAGCATTAAACACCACTGTGTAACAGCTAGACAAAAAGTTATACTAAAAAAAAATTGTGAAAAAAAATATGGATAGTTCTGGTTCTGGAGGCTGAAATTGCGAAGTACAGTTGTAAACTGTTTGGGCGCCCGGGTCTTGATAATGTGAAAATAAGTGCATCCACATCCATAAACCGACCTCACAAATCTGATAAATCACTGACACAAAGGATACAATGTGGTACCAGATGTCCTCCAACTCCAATTTTGCCAGCAAGCTGAGCATCAGCGTACAACATTTGATGGTTTAATGGTGCCACAGCCACTTTGCTCATGGGGATGGGGATGAGAGGCAAATCTTTTAATGAATAGTTACTGTAGGAGATAAAGTCACTATAGGTTTGCCAAGCCAAAGAAATAACCCAGACCCATATTAAGTCCATTAATGGTACTGTGAGTCTGAGGAATGATGGCTACGCAGCAACTGAAGTTGATTGTATGGCTACTATAAGGACAAAAGCTATCAAATGTCAGTGAGAAGCAAGCTGCGGCATACATATGATGAGAAGCAAGTGAGAAGTGAGCAGACATACACTAGGCTACAAGGAAATCACTCACCTTGACAGTGTACCAATATGAATAGGAATGTCACACAGGTGCCACAAAGAATGTGCAAACAGCATAGACAAAAGATCCACTGCATCACAGAAGGACCAATGACATGTCTGATGAATTCTTCGTGGAGAAAAATAACAAAAATATTGATGATGTGTTAAAATACGGCAACACTCTTGAAGAACACAATGAAAAACTTAAAACTGCACTAGACACAGCAAGGGCTAGCAGGCTAAAACTCAATGCAAACAAAAGCCTGAACAGGCAGATGAAAATCTAATTTCTGATAGAAAGACCGACACAGGAAGAAGTCAAAATAGACTAAAGGAAAGGGACTGTCATTAGCAGCTACTGACAAAGAAAGAGCACAAAGATTCTTGCTCAAAGACATGCTCAATTCTGTTACCAAATTTGTATTTAATATTGCTGACTAGCCAGGTGAGAGGCCTACTATGCCAGTAGTCATCAATTGAAAGCACTCATTAGTCAAGCATCAGTTCTTAAATTTTATGATGAAAAGTGGAACAAAGATCTTAGCAGATGACTGTAAGGCAGGCATATAGGGGCCATGTTATTGCAAAAGTATGGTGCATGTTGGAAACCTGTAACATAGGCCTCTAGGACACTGACATCTTTGAATGCAACTATGCTCACACTGAGAAAGAAGCATTAGCCCTGACATGTTTATGCGAAAAATTTCATGTATTTCATTTATGACAGGAGAATATGCAGTGAAACAGAACACAAACCACTGATATTCGTCTGTGTGTCTGCCGTGTCATGGACTGCCAACCCATCCTGGGTGTTCGCCACTATTCTCTATAAGGACAAAAGTATTGGGATCCCTGACCGTTACACCAACAGGGACTTTAATGCCATTGCACTCAAAAGCACACACCTTACTATGGGGTTAGTCCCCCTTTGCAGCTATAACAGCTTCCGCTCTTCTTGGAAGGCTTTCCACAAGATTTTGGGAATTTGTGTCAATTCATTGTGTAGAGCATTTACGAGGTCAGGGACTGATGTTGGATGAGAAGACCTGGCTCGCAATCTCCCTTCCAGTTCATCCCAAAGGTGCTGGATGGGGTTGAGGTCAGGGCTCTTTGCGGGCCAGTCAAGTTCTTCCACACCAACTCATTCAACCTTGTCTTTATGGACCTTGCTTTGTACAGTGGGGCACAGTCATGCCGGAATAGAAAAGGGCCTTCCCCAAACTGTGACCACAAAGTTGGAAACATGGTGTTGTCCAAAATGTCTTGATATGCTTGATTTTATACCTGACAATGGATATGATTAAAACACCTGAATTAATTAATTAATTAATAAGGCATCCCAGTACTTTTGTCCATATAGGGTATGACCACTGGGACCTGGTTAAAGAGAACCAGCTCAGAAGGATTATCCTTAAATAGCTATGGTAAGAGAAACAACAGCATCTTAGGTCATAGGGCAAATCAAATAAATTCTGGCACGGCATGATATTCCTTTAGTTGTAAGGCTGGATGACCTCAATTTAACTTCAGAATGTTTCCATAGTTATGGACTATAAATTTAAGCCTATCATCTACTGTCAAAAGGGTTAGTGTAGAATGGTGTGAAAATAGCCCAGCTACTGATCAAGAAGGTAGTGATCCTCATGTTGCTTTGCTCAACCACAGGTCCACTCCCTTGTCATGTTTTTTCATAGGAAAATCCAAAGAACCATGCCTTCATGCCATGCATGTCCTTGAATAAAAAACGAGAGAAAAACAACAGCATATGGAATAGCAAAACTGGGGGCAAAGAGTTAAACAGAGTGAGAATTTACAATTGAAAAAGCTGGAATCTGTCAGCCAGGATGCGGCAAAAATTGCACCTGGATCATATAAGTTGAAGACACTTGAAGGGGTCACATACAGGCACCACAGGTGAGCCGTGTATAGACCCTTGACAGAGACCCTAACTGAGACACAAACACCGGCACTACCGTCTCAAATACATCTTTTTTATCAGTTTTTATCAGAGACTCATGGATAGCATTTCGAAATAAAGAGCTCTCGAATGTGATTATACCAATGGAAATTATGATTGAGGACCACTGGAAGCAGAGCATACAAGTGCTGAATTCCTATATTACAGTCAAACCATTTTTACCAATTAATATTGACAATACATTAAATTATTAATTTAGCCAAAGTAAAATCACACACGTTCAGCCATAATGTTTTAGTAGAGCTATGCTGGTGCAAATATGTTTTTGTGGCTGACCCAGTGTGTGTGTGTGTGTTTGTGTGTGTGTAGTCTCTCAGGTGGAAGATAGAGCTGGAACCATGGGCCTCTGAGAGTCACAGTCTAGAGGATGAGGCCGTCAGATTCATCGAGTATATAACTACGCTACAGGTAAACAAACACAGGTCCGGTGTGTAAAGTATCTAATATAGTATAAATCAATAGAGCACATTGCCTCTGGCCAAACAAACTGATCAGAAGTACATGGCCTTTGAAAGCTCATGGGGCTTGCAGGGCATATACTTCAGAACAATGTGTTTTGGTTACACAGCATAAATCAATAGAGAAATAACCTCCAACTACTCATAGGTCTTTGGCCTGTGAGTATTAAAAGATTTTTTTTATTTAGAAATGCTCAGCACAGCTCATTTACAGCAAAGAGAAGCTAAAAGGTGCCAAATTATGACTTGAGGCTTGAGAGGAAATTCGAATTTCATCAAAACATGCTTTTGAATAACGTGGTTCCAGCTAATTTCGATGCAACATGTTTATAAGACATCTTTTCTAATAATCAGACTGGACCATAAATACAGTTAAAAAACCAAGGAAAAACAACACTTGAGCTATAACACTGCTTATGCTAATTCTCACATCTAGTAGTATATTACTGCTATGCTAACAAAACTAAACATAAACATTTTTGTTATCTTAGCTGATAGTTGACTTTGTACATCATACAGTAAAGAAGGCTGGCACAGACCTGTTTACTGTCTGAAAGAAATCCACTGATTAGAAAGACCTCCTTCACTCAAACATTCACTGATGAAATCATTCCCAAACATTCAAGTGCACACAGGCTCAGCTCCAGACCTCCGAACCTGCAGGAGGCAGAGTGTGCATGTTAGTAACAAATGAGATCACTCTGAACTTCCTGAGGCAGCCATGACACCTGCACACCTGCATGTGAACAAAGGAAAGACACAGGAATCTTTCAGCAAAGAGCTAAAACACAGAAAACACTCAACTCATGGTCAAGACGCAACTGGTAGGAACTTGCAATATTAATTTAAATGTGAAAATACTGTAACAAATACTTAATTTAATCATGGTAATTATGATATGCAGCCTGTGTATTTAGAATCAGTTGCTTTATGTTTAGTTTGAGCTAAGATGTCTAAGATACAGTGATGCAATTTGACTAATTTACAGTGAATGAAAAGTTGAAAAGGCATGGTTTATGTTTGGGGGGACGGTTGGTAATCATTAGTGATGGCGAGATGAAGCCTCATGAGGCTTCTAACCACTTTAGCCAATTGGTTCGAGAAAGGGTTAATTACTCGAAGCTTCATGTGCACACGACACCACCTACTGGCCAGATGTATAATTACCAAAAATGTATGACCAAATAATTGCTCAAAACAAATCATCACATATGTGTATAATAAAATACTGCTTGCGTGTATTCTGTGTTAATTTTTCACAAAATGGTAATATATGATATGGCAAGTTGTGTATGCTTGTGTGGCTTGGACAATGATGTACAGAACAGGGGAGATTTTTTTTATTCATTTTTATTCAGAAATAAAAGTTTTCCAACAGTTTTTGGTTTTAAGCGATTCCTTTTTTTTGACACAACCTCTCCGGCCTTTGAAAATACCCTTTCACATGGCACAGAAGATGCCGGCGTGCACAAAAACATAAGAGCAAGACTGTATAAATTGGGGTATAGTAATTTTTGCCTCTCCCAGTACTCCAGAGGGTTTTCCAGCCTGCTTATATTTGGCTCTGAAAGGTAGCGCTGGACCTCCACAGTGGCATGTGCTGTTACATTTTGAGTCTTCCGTGCCTGTACTGTAAAGTTGGACTGTAAAGTTTACTCTGAACTGCTGTTTTGCAGTGCTAGAATGTAAAATACCAATATTACCCCTATATAGACTGTACTGTAATTCATGTATGTGTGTTTTCTTTGGTATGCTCTGTAGTTTTCTTTGGTATAAGCAGAGGTATAAGCATTAATTTAGTTTACAGTTATAACAATACAGGGCTTAAGAAGAACATAATGTAAAACACCAGAACACCTGAGACACTCCACAGGGGAAATTCTGGACTGCATCTGCAAAGGGATGTGTCAAAGGGCCCCAGCCAATCAGCAGCAAGGAGAAATAAATAGCGTTATCGGACTGGCTACTTTCAAACCTCCCACCTCTGAGAGCAGTGGCATTTCACCATCCCAAGACGCTCTTTCGCTGTGTTCTCTGGACAGTACCAAAAAATAGTATTGTTGTTTTTATATGGAAATGTAGCTGAATTTACAATAATATTTATATTTTTCTTAATAATTTAGCACTAAAATGCATGAAAAATTATATATTGCCATGAAAAAAGCTGTGATGTTTGGTCTTTGTCCACCACGCCCCCTCGTCCTCCTGCAGGGTTGTCTGTGTGTCTGAGCTCTAGTGATGTGCGATATCACTGATTTCCTCTCCAATTCGATCCGATACCAAGTAAAATTCAGGTTGGTATTGACAATACTGATCTGATACCGATACTTTGTACATAAATGTGATGTGTTTGGAAAATCAAAATAAAAAGTAGTGTATTTCAAATCATAGCTTCATAATGAACACAAGACATCAGACTACTTGTTCTTATTGTTTAATTAGGTGAAATAGCTCCACAAATGACTCTGTTTACGCTCAGCCTTTGTTGCTCACATGAGGTCGGTTGGTGTGTCTGTGTGGTCTTTGCTCCCTCGTTAGCAACGTTTACATGACCATATGGCAGCCCTGCATAACAGTATTTAGTCCAGTAACTGTACACTGGCAAGGTGGAGCAACAGAGGTTTTTATAATAAAACTGATGTTATTAATTATGGAAGAGTTAGAAAAGCCATCCTGAAATGTGCAGAATGTTTAAATGAATGTTTTAAATCGAATCTGTTGTGTGATCCATCTCCTACTCTCTAGAAGTTCTGAATGACCAGACTGTGTGGAAATTAGACACTGAAGGAAGGACACTCTATAAACCTGACGAGTGCTGTGAATTGCACTCACAGTAGTGTTGAGCGGGTCAGCTTTTTTTAACACCCGCCCCAACCCGACCCATCAGGAGATCCAAACCGCCCCGCCCAACCCGCAAAAATACGCGTGGATAATGACCCAAAACCTGACCCGATCCGAAGAAAAAAAAAAATCTCAAACCCCGTTTACAACACGTTTTGATCGATAATGAAATGCGTTTTGTTACTTTTTGACCCGCCCGCACCCACGATATTTAAAAAATGTCGGACCTAAAACCGCCACACCCACAGGTCACCCACTAACTCACAGGTCTCCACAGTTTGTCTAGTCGAAGAACAGGAAGCTCTTATCCATTTCAGGCTCAGTTCTTCACCTCCCTAATGTGACTGTGGGCCACTCTAGAAGCCATTTTGAGGAACAACAAGGACTTCACTTCTGAATCGATCAGCCTTAAGGTAGAAAGCACGTTGGAATATTATTCCGTTATTATGCCTGGAGAAAAACATACTCAACTTGTTTTGATTGAGCAACATTAGCCTCATAGCTCCAGTTATAAAACAAAACAAGTATGATCTATGACACAAATGTATTTTATGATCATAAAGTGTAACATAATATGTTCAGTTTTATTCAGCATCTGCAACCCAAAACATAACCTGGTTAGAAGTCAATAGTCATAAGAACAATCTTCACTTCTTCAGTCTTTACTGGTTTCTTTGATCTTGTGTCTCTTCCTGTATTTCCAGGGGCCTGTATTAGGAAGCGAGTTTACTGGCTTCTCCTGGTAAGTTCAAGAGTAACTTGATCACGTGTGGTGTAACTTTGTGATTAACCTGTACTACGATAGGTGATTAGGTATGTTGCCATGGCAGTTTACGCAGTGTCTCAAACCTGCTCTGCATAACATGCTACCTGTTATGTTCTTGTTTAAGTTGCAGTTTAGCGTAAGCCCGCCCTACACAAGCACTGTCCCTACACACACCACTTCTCAGCAGATAATGGCGTACTTGGAAGATCCTTTGGACATTGGTGCCCAAATCGTGAGGGGCTCTCCACAGGGTGAGGGTAGAACCGGCAGAATCCACTGGCATATCTGAACAATATTCGTTTGTCAGCTGATCGGGCCAGAGGTCTCTAATGCCACTCGCCGAACCGATGCTATCACAATCCAGCTGACAATGTGCCTTTTGCTGTGCTATTTTGCGTGTGGACAAAATATGTATTCCATTGGTGATGCTGAGTAAGAATACTGTTTGCTGTTTTTTTTTAGAAACACCTACCTTGTCCCTCCACTCACTGGCCACTTTATTACAAACACATACCTTGTGCTTCCACTCATTTTAGCTCTGTGATCAGAAACTGCGCCCTGTTGAAGGACTAGAGGATGGCTGTCACAGACTGCATGAACAGTGGATTTCTCATAAAGTGGCCAGTGGTTGTGTATGATTTAGGAAATAAAGGAACAGTTTGTAACTGTGTATATCTCTCTGGGCGCTCTTGAACTGTTGATGTGTGGAAAGGGGCCTCTGAAGGAAGAAGACTCTGTAAACGTGTCATGTGCCATGAACTGCACTCACAGCTCTCCAGTGTTTATCTGGTTCAAGAACAGAAAGCTCTTACCTGCTTCTGCATCCATTCTTCACCTCCCTGACTGCGAGCTGGGTCAGTCTGCTCAGTTTAAAAAACTTGGAGGAAAACATCCTCATTGACAGTCTATATTTTTGTTTTGAACCCACTCACATTTCAGAGGGACAGAGATAATATCAGGCGCCCTGATTGTTAGTAGCGCTGAACTACAGCATGGCTTCCTACCCCTCGTCCTGCCCCCCACCCTCACATTGTAGTGTTTTCCTGCTCTTAAAGAACCATGAAAGACTCATTTATAATGTGATCAGTTGGATCTGGTGGGCCAGAAGTATTACATATTACATTGCATTCATTTGGCAGAAACTATTTGAGGAAACACTCAAGTGTTGGGACAGTGGATGAGCTAGAGGAGAGGTCTTAGTGCTAAATCTCTAAATACGGAGTAGTTTAATTAACTGCATGCATATTCAGATAGAAGTGTGATTTAGGACAGATCAGGATAGGAAGTGTTCTCTGAGTAGTCTTCAGGAGGTTCTTGAAGACAGAGAGAGGGATTTTCCTGCTCTGGTAACCCTTGGCAGATAATTCCACCAGCGGTGAAAAATAATTGAAAACAGTCTGGACTGGGTTTGCCTTGTGTGTAGGGAGGAGCTGAGGAAGCGAGTAGGAACATAAGCCTGAATGATAGGATTAAGGTTGCTGGTTGCACACCCACATGTCATACTGTAGGCAAGTGTTAAATTTAATAAGCAAAACAATAAAATTTGCCAAAAGGGCGGGAGGACATACACCAGATGGACAAAAGTATTGGGACGCCTGACCCAATACTGAGATTGTGAGCCAGGCCTCAGTTTCAGTTCATCCCAAAGGTGTTGGATGGGGTTGGGGTCAGGGCTCTGTGGGGGACAAACAAGTTCTTCCACTCATCCAACCTTGTCTTTACGGACCATGTTTTGTGCATTGGGGCACAGTCATGCTGGAATAGAAATGGGCCTTCCTGAAAACTGTCCACAAAGTTGGAAACATGGTGTTGTCCAAAATGTCTTGGTATGCTGAAGCATTAAGATAATTACGTCTGTTCCGGCACCCATGTATGAACATAATATCATGTGTAATACAAATACATTTAGTAACACTCATGTCCATTACACCCAGTGTGTGCTTTGATAAGGCAGGAACATTTGTGATTATACTTTAACAATTTTGAGGATAGGGGCTGTTGCAGCTATAAGACTGTTGTCTACACTACAGTGACCACAAACAGCTCATAACTCCTTGCATTATTTAGCCATAAAGGGCTTATCATTATGAAGCAACAAGCTGTAAGACTCTAAGCCACCAGAGCAGCAGAATTCTTCTCCCCTCTCCAGCTTCAAAAACCTCCTGAAGTTCAGAGGGCATCTCCTCTCCTAATGTACCACCTTCTTCCATTACTCTTACATAAGGATTTAGCATTTAATACTTTGGTTCTCACACTGTCCTGAACTTTGAATGTGTCCTCATATGTTAGTTACTTTGCATAAAATCATCTGCCAAGTAATTGTAATGGAAATCTGTGTTCCTTGTAATTTTGTTCTCTTTTTCATAATAAACAGCTGTGAAATGATTGAACAAACTGCTTTAGAAACATGAGCTACAGAATTCTGCTTTGTAACATTATCTATTTGTTTCCACACATCTCAGTATTCAGGTTTGCTTATCATTATTTGAGCTGGTCTAGATGCTTAAAAATAAATTGCTCAACTGTGGATGAAATCTCTAGTGTTTGCCTCCTGAACTGTTTCTGAGATACCCTTCAGTGTAACGTTCATGCTGGTGGTACCCCAAGTAACCACCTGGGGGGGGTATTTGGTTTGTTTCTCTCTCATTCACCTCCTTGATTTCACACCTGAACCTCCAGCTGTTGACGTCTTTTTTTCTCTCATATTTCTATTCTTCTAGCCCTTTGGCACCCCTCGTACATTTAAGCACTCACTTCTTGACCCAGACCCAGTGCTTTTCTCTTCATAAGCTCTCACACTTCCTCTTTTTTAGTTAGTCTCTAGTCAACTTTTTTCCACTTTCCCCTCTTTTTTGATGTTTTACTCCTTAGTTCCCTTTTATTCTTTTCTTTCCTTTTCTTCTCCATAGGTTTTCACAGCTCCTCGGTTTAACTTTCTTTTGCTGGGTTTTCTTCTGTTTAGTTACATTTCTCTCCAGGTCTTCTCTGCAAACTCTCACATGACTCTTCTCTTTGTTTTTCTACCTTTCTCAACCTCTTGCTTGGCCTGCTCTCTCTCTCATCCTCTGCCTCCCTCCCTCCTCACCTACACCTGAGCACCTTCTCTGCACGGAGTGCAGCATGTTTAGTTCAGCCCCTCTCTCCCTCACTTGTGAGAAGTTTACCTGTGTGAAGTGTATGTTAGTTACCTATCTGCCGGAGAATTTTTCAGAGTTAGAGGAGCACATCGGGATTTTAACTAGGAATAGGAGACAAGAGTCGGGTGTGTTGCTAGCCAGTCCGGGTACCTTAGGGGAAGATAGCTTGCCCCCGACTCTGGCTGTAGAGCCCCACAGCAGGGCAATTGGGAGACGATTTGGCCGCATCCCCATGCGAGCACCACTATCCTCCTCCCGTTTACGTGTCAAACAGGTTTGCCCCGCTCAGTGACTCACTAGCTGAGAGGCCTGTTCAAAGTGCTCTGGTTATAGGTGATTCAGTTCTTCGACACGTGAAATTAGCTACTCCTTTAGGGATTTCAGCACCAGCTACTGTTAGGTGTATACCAGGTGCCAGGGCGCCAGACATTGCAGGGAACTTTAAGCTGCTAGCCAGGTGCCAGGGCCATATACAGAGCTGTTTAATAGCAAATTTAGCTGTTTGCTGTGATTAGAGATTTTAATAATCACTTAAAAAAAAAATAAAAGAACAGGATCCTCTAAAATCTGTGTTTACTTCAATTCTAGATACAGTTGGCTTCACCCAACATGTAACAGGGCCTACTCACTGCTGTGGCCATACACTTGACTTAATCTTGACTCTTGGTGTTAATGTGGATAAGATAGCCATTCTTCCTTTGTCTACAGCAGGCCTATTCAACTGGGGGCCCGCGGGCCGGATCCTTGTGAAATTTTTTATGGCCCGCAAGACTGCCCGTAAATCAATGTGTGATTCGTGTGATATAAAAATATTTGGATTTTGGGTTTTGGATCATGATTGACTCGTAGTCCCACGCTACTTTCGCCAGGATTGGTTATCTGCTG
>JBBPCY010001502.1:0-16337 GCA_037974405.1 Brachyalestes nurse
AAGCTTCGAGTTGCCAAGGAGCAGCCAAGAAACCTAAAGGATTTAGAGAGTTTCTGTAAAGAGGAATGGGCCAGAATCCCTTCTGAGATGTGTGCAAACCTGGTGACTGACCACAAGAAACGTCTTACTGCTGTGCCAACAAGGGTTTCTCCACCCAGTACTGTCATGCAAATCAATGTATAACTTTTATGTAACATGTTGTTTCTTGATTTTTGTTGATATTCTGTCTCTCTCAATAAAAATGTAACTACCTCATAAATTAGAGACTGTTCAGTTTTTTTGTAAGTCAGATAATTCTTTTCCCCACTGTGTATGTATACATATATAATTGCAATAAATCATTTATTTTGGGCCTGAAAGTGTGTGTGTGTGAGGCATTAAGGGGAGAACACATGAGTTAAAGGATTAACAAAAATATTATTTATTAAAGTAACTATTTACATAAGTGGGAAAGGGGAAATGGGATAAAGAAAAGAGCTCCAGCCATATCTATCTTTTTATTCCTTCCCTGTTACTGGTGAAGTTTGACACAAATGGATTCAGGCTATCTAGCAGGACGAAGGACCAAAATTAACAATGAAAAAGGGGAGCACTTAGGACTGAGATTGAAAGAGGATAATGAAGGTGAATCGGCTGATTCTTCTGATGGAACTCATTCTGGTTTAGAAAATCCTTTGGAACACAATTTGGCTGGGCTTTTTTTAAAGATGCAAAGCATTCTTCATATTCCGGCAACTTCTACTCAAGAAATCATTCAGCAGTTGAATCAGATAAATACATTGTCTCTGACACTGTTGAACAAAACTATTTCAGGTGTCCTGAAGAGGTGTCTATATTGCAGAGGTGGTATATACTGTTTCAGAAAGCAATGTTTTTTCCAAATGCTGTGACTGGTGGATGCTTGTCAGCAATTTAAGGAAGAAACTCCTATGTTTTAGCTGAGTTTCCTTTGGTTATGCCAGTGGAATACATGATTGATAGGGAAACGAAACCTGTTGTATATGTACTGATCCTACCTATGCTACAGAAAATGTTGAACAAGCCAGACATTTTTGAGAAAGCACTTTCAGTGCCAGAAGCTGAACCCAGTATCTACAGTTCTTACCTTGATGGTCACTACTTCAAAGACAATAGCCTTCTCAACAGTGAAGAAGTTTGAATAACTCTAGGATTTTATGTTGATGACTTTGAGGTAGCCAATCCGTTAGGGACATCCAGAGGTAAACACAAAATTTGTGCAGTTTACTGGGTATTGGCAAACATACCTGTGAAACAAAGGTCAATGTTACAATCTATCCAACTTGGTCTTCTCTGTAATGCCGGCACAGTATTGTGTGGCTATGAAAAAGTCATGCAACCACTCGTTAAAGAGCAGACTGGTTTATTCATTGATGAGTTGTGAGCAACTGTGAAAGGGACTGTCCTATATGTTTCAGCTGATAACCTTGGTGCTCATTCTATGGCAGGATTCCTTGAGGGTTTTACTGCGGAGAGATTCTGCCGTTTTTCACGTCAAGTCAACTTTATTATCAATTTCGCCATATGTACTAAACATACAGAGAATTGAAATTACGTTACTCTCAGACCCTAGGTGCATACACGTAACATTAACTACAAAAGGTATAATTTAAAAATGCAATAAATACAATTGTACATATAATGTATATGAATATGAATACTGTGCAAAAAGAGCATAATTGTGGTAAAGTGACATAGTTAAGTAGACTGAAATGAAACAGACAAATCTTTTAAAGGCAATTATACATATAATGTGTATGAATACTGTGCAAAAAAGAGCATGATTGTGGTAAAGTGACATAGTTAAGTAGACTGAATTAAACAGACAAAAAAAAGAGGTAGAGGTCACAGTCTTGAGTCCAAGAGATCAGGATTCCGATCACTCTTTCTAGGTATGTACACCGGCATGCTCCCTGCAACCCCCCCTTAGAGCTAGCCAGAGGGGGTGTTTGGTTTCTGATGCAACAAAACTGACAGCTTGCATTCTCCTCCAATCGTGTTGAACTGTCTGACTGGGTTAGCCACAGTTACGGTGCCACTACACATGACCCAGAGGAAGCATGTGCTACAGTTCCCAGTGTTTTCGTAATCATGTGACTGCATAGCCCTAGTTAGCACATGGAAATGGATATGATCAAATTGCACAAGAAATTGGGCAAAATGGAACTAAAGAACTCTAAAAACAACGAATCAGAACTTTATGCAGTCTACTGTCTGTGTAAGCTTGCGTTCTTATATTTAAGAAATATGAGATGCCTGAAACTTCCTACCAGAGGGTACAGAGCCTCGATCTCAGGTCCAAGTTGTTTAGTCCAAAAAACTCACAAGTGATAAAAAAGGCCACTTTAAATCTTTTAGTCAAATGACCATTTTCAGTGTCAGTGATGGTGCTGGTGGCCTACTGGGTAGAATACTTGCCTCTGGACCAAGAGGTCATGGGTTCGAATCCTACTTTCAGCAAACCACCACTGGGTTCCTGAGCAAGACTCTTAACCCCAAGTTGCTCCAGGGAGACTGCCCCATGTAGTTAGGGAATGGAAGTCGCTTTGGATAAAAGTGTCTGATAAATGCTGTAAATGTAAATGTAGTAAAAAGCTAAAACAGCTATTGCACTATTCTGTAGCTCAACAAAGAGGAAAACGACTTTAACGGCATGTTTCTAATTGCAGGAGCCTTCATTTAAAGATAGTGTGTTGGGTTTTCGAGAGCTCACCCAGCGCGAGCTGGATATGTTTCCAGGATACAGGTCAGTGTCCGAGTATCGGTGTTGACTAATCAGCTTTATAGTGATAGATTTAGGAAAAAAGATCAGGTTTGTACAATTGTCTCCTTACCCCAGTTGCAGTTGATCAGGAAAAACCATATTTGGTGTCCAAAATTGGCTTTTTTGTAGTATAAGCTTGTAGTCGGGGTTAAACTGGGCCAGGGATACATTCTTTATAGCCAGGGCTGTTCAAGAGTAGTGTTCTATGGTCGGGGCTTCCCGGGGTACATTCTTCATGTCATATGACCCCCAGTCCCCACCCCACCTGACCCATTTGAAAAATACTATCACATTACTGACCATTTTACCATTGTCCAAACTGCACGTCTTCATAATTGCTTGGAACTGGGTCGAGTTCTTGAGTAATCTCTCAAGGCGGTTTTCCACAGGCATACAGGAACTGTCCTGTACCTAAACAAAACGGCGTTTCTGACGCGTCACCAACACAACTTTGGTGACACAACAACACAATGACTGGTTGTGGTCCCAAAACCTGTCCAAGTTTTATCTGTCAGAGCTGTTTTTGTAATTTAAGTTTGTACTCAATTTTTTTTTCTCTGCATAGTTTAGCTGTGCGACAAAAACCTAACCCAACTTACTACTCCCAATGCTACTCCTTCGCATTTCTCATAGTGTTAAAGATCATTTTGTTAATTTGTATCTGCAATTTTTTTTTGCAGACAGTAAAAAAACAACTGCCATGTTGTAATGACATTTTGATCAATCAGAAAGCAGTAAAGCAGTCAGCTTGGCAAAAACATTTGGTAAAAACTTTTTGAGATTACTTATGTGTGATTAACTTAAACTGGTGTCCCTAGCTATATGTAGCTTTGTAGCTTTAGAGCAAATCTAAGAAAACAAAGCTCAGACGACAAATGTTTAGCGCAGGCCTGTCCAATTACATCCCGCCGTCATATTACATACGGCCCGCAGCTTCAGTCTTATAATGTGTTATTTATCATAAAACTTCATCATAAAAATGTAATTCCTATTTTCACCACACGGTGGCACCATTCTAATACTACCTGGCCCTGCATCCGTGCCGCAATCCCTCCTCCGCTCTTTTCTGCCATGACTGCAAAGAATGACTACCAGCAAGTTATCTGTTCCTTGATCCATCTGAAATTGAGTGTTCTGAACGGTAACATCTGCCAATATTAACAGTAAAAATCCTAAAGCACTATAATGAATTTGGACTTATGGCACTTATTTAATTCAACTCTTGAATAAGAGTTGGTTATAACTGTTGATGTTATGTACCTGTAGATGTGACACAAACTATTGCTTTCTGAAAGATCTTGTAAAAGACAAGGGCATAGGGCAAAATTCACTTGTTTTAAACTTTAATGATCACCGACCACTTTGCATTACTTATAACTACTGTTTAAAATGTTCTTGAGGCAAAGATTTTAGCAAACTAATGGAAATTAAAGGTATTCTATACAGTTTGTTCAATGTTACCTGACTATCTAGATAAGAATGAAAGGCAGAATTGTGTTTTTAGAGTTGTTCACGGCTGCCTGGGTCGCTTATATTTGATTACATTGCCATTTGAAAAATAAAGGCAATTGTGACAATGAAATTGTTTTTAACAGTGTGTATTTTCATGTAACTTTTGTGGTTAAAAAATGTCAGAAGGAACCATTGGCCCCGGGTATCTTCACTTCATCAGATTTGGCCCTCTTTGCAAAAAAGTTTGGATATTCCTGTTGTATGACTATGCATGTGACAAAGAATCTTCAGTCTTGACCTATGATGTAATCAGCCTGGCGAACATTTCACAGGAGGAACTGAGCACTTCACTGAGTGTATGCTGACATGCCAACAGTGAGAAAAAGCAACCACTTCCGTCTTAGAATGCACAGCTCTCCCGCCCATTGCTTCCCACAGTCTGCCAGGATGCCACCATATGGGCCACAGTGGCAACTCTTCCTACTCTGCATGAACCATGTTTTGCAGTTCTGCAACGTCTTGGCACTGGATCCTTCAGCCTGGCATGTCACAGTTGGGAACACAGGCGAAGGTAATGGGGTGACTCCAAAAGTATTGAAGATGCTCAGCACACATGCTTTCTAGGCCAGCTGCACCACTCTTAAAATGTGGGTGTCCCACAACAGCAACAACAAAAACAACATTTCCTATGGATCAAGTGGTTTGGTGTGATGGTGGCCAAGTGATTGTATTTTGTTGGGTCTGGGGGTGTAGCCTGAGGTTCTAGCAATATTGATATATGGCACATGGGGGTGGGAAGTGGTTTAGTGATCATAGGGTCACTATACCACAAGATCATTTAGAAAAAAATGATTTAATTTTAAATTTTATTAACCCTTATAGTCACGCATGAACACAACAGCACAATGTGAACAAATTGAAATTCTTTCTCTGCATTTTAACCCATTCACCAGATGAAGCAGTGGGCTCCCGTGGAGCAGTGGGTGGGGCAGAACCTTGCTCAAGGGTATCTCAGTGGTGACACTAGCAGTTGGGATTCAAACCCACAGCCTTCTGATTGCAGGGCCAACCCCCTAACCAGGGCCGCTCTTAGACATATGCGATCCGATCACAAGGGGGCCCCGGCGCGGAATCCCATCAGCACCCCACCACCAGCCCACCTCCCACCAGAACGACCGCAAGGGGGCAAAATGTAACTGGACATTAAAGAAAAACTTTTCAGCATAAAACTGCCATAAAACAATTGTGTTGGGCTGGTATAAAGTCCAGCCAAGGTCTTATTCTCAGGAAAATAATAGAAATAAAATGAAAAGTCCCCAATGGGGATGAAACCTAGAAACGGAAAATGTAAAAAAATCTGGACAGTCCTCACGAATGCATGTTGTTGGTTTGACTGAAAACTAAATAAAATAAGAAAATACCTGCAACATCATTACTATGTATGCTTCCTTCATTAAGAAATGCATAATATAGACAAACCTGTGAAGAGGGTCCAGGAGTCTCAGGAGAAGAGAGGTTAACCTGGCTGTTAACATTCTTTTCCAGTGTGTCCACTTTCTCATATGTCCTCTTCTGTCTGCTGGGTATCTCCAGTGTGCTAAGGGTCACACAGGCATGGTTTCCTAACCTGCTCAGAGACCTGCTGCTGGAAGCAATGTCTTCTCTGGAAGAGCATCTCGCTCCAACACCAAACCTGCTGGGCAAGCCTAGAGGAGAAGGTGTGGATTGCACCGAGCAGCCCTCCAACATATCTGAATCCAGACTTGCCTTTGTCTCACGCATAGTGTTGGAGCGGCTCACCACCTCTCTCATCTCAGCCATCAGACGCTCATTTAGGGCAGAGAGCTCTCCTGTGCTGCCCACAGAGCCTGGGCGTCCCTGGATCCCAGCACCCATTCTTCTCCTGCTCTTCCTGCGCAGACTAGGAGATGGTCCAGTGGAGTAACCGGAGTCTTGGTAGGTTCCTGTGGGAGGTGGTGGAGTGGAGTAGTCCTGAGAAACTTCGCTGCTTTGCCTGCTGTGATGCACTTCTATTGCCCTGAGAACACCAACTTCTAAAAGCCTCCATGATTGCTTCTTATCCAGGCTTAATGGTTCTTTCTGGGCTTGGGGGAACAGGGATTCAGGCCCCGAAGAGGGTGAAGCACCAGATGATAGAACAGGCGATGTGGAGAGGAGCGTCTGTTTGGGGTCAACATTTACCATATGCTTGATGCATTCTAGACCAGCAGGGCTGTAGTCAGACGCAGAGGGGTTCCTTTTGTGTCTAGAGCCAGTATGAGTCTGTCCTGGGGGCTGAAGGAGCTTAGTCTTCTGTAGGCTATGAGTATGACAGGATGGGCTGTTTTGTAGGTGAGCACCCTCCACTTCCATATCAACAGAAGGTTCATCATAGATGGGGCTGTCTGTTGGAGGGTTATCATATAAGCGTGCTGTAGCACCACAGTGAGGAGACACTGACCTTGGAGTGCTGGGCTGCACCATAAGAGCTGTTTGGTTTGCAACAAGGTCACTGGAGGTCACCAGACAAATATTGCCATTGGTGGCCTTCCTCAGGTTGTGGCCCTGTCTTGTGTCAGCAGCCATCTTGCCAGTAGGTGTAGTTTTGTAAGCCTGAGCATACAAGTAATTTCCTGCTGACTTAGCACTCCCAGGAATTAGAGTGCAAGTACCGTGACAACTGGCTTTACTGAGTGAGCTGTGGTTTGGGAGCTGAAGGGAAGCTGATCCAGTGGTTCCTTTTGTCTGGTTCTGGACAATGTTGTTATCCTTCAACAACACAGTCTTAGAACTAAGAGGAGGCTGCCATCTCTGAGGTGGATCCCTGTATAAGAACACAAAAGAATAAAGGTGAGAACCTGAAATATGCTCAAGACAAAACACTTGAACAAGCACCCACAACATTAGAAAAAGAAGGTTCAAAATGAATTTAAACTGAACACAAAAAGGAAACATAATTGAACACAAAAAGTCAACTGAAACAATGGAATGGATTATAAAGCTCCTTCAAGAAAGAAATTTAGCATTTAATGTGGCAAAATCTTTGTTGTTCTCAGTCAGCTGTGTCTACGATTTGGTGCAAGTATAAAAAATGGGAAGTCTTAAATCATATGGATAGTCCACAAAAAGATATCAAAGCGTCTTTTGCCTGGTGCTGTTTTTATTAAACAAAACGATGACTGCATGAAAAAAATAATAATAATAATTTCCCACCTCATATGAGGTTGCATGTCAGGTAAAGGACCAAGGGAGAGGACAATCATTAGAGTCAATGCACAGGTATGGCCTAAAAGTTTGGAGTTTTCTCATGCCATTGATTAACAGGTTTGGTGATGATAGTCATTTTTTAGGATGATGATGCATCTTGCCACAGAATGAGTGTTAAAGCTTTTCTTCAGGAAAGGGGTACCAACTCAAGGACAGTGCCAGCAAACAGCCTGTATCTCAGTCCATATAAATCATCAAAGTCCACGAAAAAGCTCCAATCTAAAAAGCTGATGTGTCAGCTGCTATTCAAGAAACATAGAACTAGCTCAATGTATTGTTTTTTCATTAGTGAAGGCCATGGCTCAAAGAATTCAGGTCATTATAAAAACCAGAATGAACCAGATGAACCCTGTCTGATATAAAGAACAGGGACCTTTCAAAGTCTGACCATCACAACACAAACAAAAGAGATTTGTGAGGATCTCAGAAAATTGTTATTGGTGCCTTTGTGCAATATTAGTGCCTACACTACACCTCCCACCTTTCTCCATATATGAATTTTAAAATTTTATTTATCTATTTTTTCTCCCCTCACCCAAGATGTTCTTACAGAACAGACTGAAGTTAGGGGTTCACGCTAAAGTTAAAATGCTTCTCAAAATTCACACTCAAGTTCATAATCGGCATAACACAATGGCATTTTAGTAAATGGGGTCAAAACATGACTAACATAAGTGGTAGTCAAATATAATGGTTTTGTCTCAATTGTTTAACGTTTAGGAGTGAAAATATCATTACGTTTTAGGTCACATTTATGTAGACTTCTTTAGAAGATTCTAAAGGGTTCACAAACTTTCAAGCATCACTGTAAATCATGCCACATCTAGAAATCCAGAAATGTGGGAAACCTATTTCGAATTAAGATAGAAATGGTGTCCTACATACCATACAAAGAACGTATTTTGTCACTAGGGACAAAATAGCATTTCTTGATAAACATTTGGTTTTTCAGTTTTCATATTTTAATTGTGGAAATTCATAGAATAAATACTTGTTGCAGCCCACACATTAAGTAATCTGAAATGATAGTAAACAGTGGGATAAACAGTGGAACAGACAGACAGCAGAAGAAAAGGAAAGGGGGAGAGGGTAAAAGAGATTAGTCATGGGAGAGTGCTTTAGTTGGCATTAGAAACAGCTTTGTACTTACGCGCAATCCTCACGGTTTTGAGTGATTAGTGAGGCCAGACAATGCATAGCTGTACTGGTGTCATGGTGATGGTTTTCTATACGTCATTTCTATCAGATAACAAGTCTTGGGCCATCTTGGGATCATTAATCATCTAGCAAATAAATAGACTTGCATACTGATACTGTACTGCAAAAAATGTTTCGCATTTTACAAACCATTTATTTTACATCAGTCCTTACAAGGCATCTTTATTCCATGGGTTAAATTCTTTGTGTACACAGAGATTGTAAGAGCTGGTTTTACATGTCTACATGTCTTATGATTTGAGTGTACAAAGCAGCACAGCATGGCTGTAAAACCACTTGGAACCCCTCAGTATAATTCAATGTTGTAGACAGATATCGGATTAATCATCAGGGAGTTTCAGTTTGTCTGAGGCAGGCTATTGTCTCGTTGCTTGACCATGATCATACACAGAAGTGGGAGCAGGCAGTCGATTTTTGGGGAGCTTAACTAGATGACAGCCACTTGTGTGCTCCCCCCATAAACAGCATCAAAGAACGCATCAGTAGAGCCAAATGGAAAAATGGGTAAACCAATATAATTAATCAAATAGTGCTCAATGGTGGTTAAATTGATTTTTTGCTCAAAACGCCCATCTTTTCTCTACACACAAAGCTTGTACACACTTCTTACACACAAACACACATATAAATACATACTTACATACACACACACACACACACACACACACACATTTGTTCAGGGAATGCAAATATTAAGAAATATTTATTTTTGTAAGGCTACAAATGTATAGATTTTAGCACAATAGCCCAAAATGCAGAGATGTAAGCACAGTAGCCCTGCATCATCTTAATGTCCTGGAGTACAATCTTGTGATTAAATTGCAGTTTAAAACACTAATTAGCAATTAACTAATAGTACTAATCTTACCACGATATCAGTGTACATGACTAATTTATTGCAAATGTCAATTTTGTAACAGCTAAACAAGAATGTAACACAGGAGAGGAACCAAGACGGCACCCATCTAATTACATGCGATTTGTACTGCTCCGAGGACAGTTTAAATAATAACTACAAATTGTCCATAATATGGTAGAAAAGAAGAAAGTAGAAAACTTCTATGTCCAGGTGGGAAAAAAGCAAAAGACAGAGGAGAATTGGGGAGACAGGAAAAATGAACCGAAATTACTAATATGGAGGCAACATCCTGCACCACACCTGAACTGCCGTAAGTGATGTGGGCATAGACTAAGTGCTATCTGCATCATCAGATAGAAGGGCTGACTTTGTGTCAAGTATTGATGGGAAGAGGGCTGTAATCAATGAAGAAATAAGTTCATAAATGTGCAACAAGAGTAACAAGCTGAGCAGAGATAAAATTGAAATGTAAACATAGGACAAGAACATGTCATGTTGGCTTCGGAGTTGAGATTGCGACGTAATAACTTGGTTAGTGGGCCTGCCAGAGGGAGCCAAAGACTCCAACCCAACTGCTTTCATGGAGAGTCTACTTCCAGAGGCCAGAATAACGCTTCAATCACCAGAAGTATTTGAAAAAGCGCCCCGAATTGGCCCGTGGAGGGATGCCAGCGCACTGCCAAGATCATAAATAGTAATGTTTCTTCACTTTGGGACAAAACGAAAGTGGTCACATCAGCCCGCGCCAAAAAGAGCAGCACCTAAAAGAACCAGTATAATTCTACAACGCCCACTAGCCACAGGAATCTACAATCAAACGCAATTTGATTCGGTCTGCCAGGAACTCAGGCGCTTAGGAATCCAAAATAGAATTGCTCTGCCAGCTAAATTACTGAGACAAGGGACAAACCTACAAGTTAAAGAATAGGGGGAGAAAGTGTAAGTCAAACATGGTCTAACTAAAAAGGCTGAATTTCTGATGTATTTTCTAGGTTAGTCCTAATGGACTAACACCATGAAACTGATTTAAACATTTTTCTTAGCGAATACAGGGAACTTAAAATGTTAAGACGTATGCACTTATTACATTCGCTTGGCACTAACTAAAAGTGTGTTTAGTGGACACAGAAACTCAGAAGACAGCATCAAAATTAGGAAGAGATAAGGTAACGTGTTTATAGCTAATTTACAATGCAAACCAGGGGAGTAATTACACTTGTA
The DNA here is from genome assembly GCA_037974405.1 of Brachyalestes nurse. Classification (NCBI taxonomy): domain Eukaryota; kingdom Metazoa; phylum Chordata; class Actinopteri; order Characiformes; family Alestidae; genus Brachyalestes; species Brachyalestes nurse. Next base: position 10,800 of record JBBPCY010001502.1, read on the forward strand.
CTTAAGTCTGTTCCACTGCAAGTGACGAATGTTATTAAAGAAATGGGTAGATATTTAATCATAGAAGTGTCAGTGCTAGTTGAAAGTTTAATCTTTGTGAATCTAGATGCCCCAAACTCAGAGGACCCTAAATCTAAACTTGGTCAACTCTTTGAGGAAAACATAATAGCTGGATAGGTATCCACAGGTCAGGATCCATCACATATGCATATGAGATGTTATACATACATTTACTGAAGAAGGAGATTTACTAGGTGGGAAGGTGGGAAGCTTTTAAAGTCTTTCTTAGGGGGCATTTTCACTGGTTGTCTAAAAGTGAAAAGCTAGAATGTGAAAATTTGCAAGAAAGAAAACATCAACAAAATCTGGAATTAGAAAAAAATGACTAATTTTGAGATCATAAGGTCTGTTAAATCTTCAGCAATCAGCTGCTGGCCTGGCAAACTAAAAAGTTAGAAACTAAAACTCCAATTTACCTCCACCACAGCAGAAGGTAACAATATAGTAGAACCACTCAAAATCAACAAGGCTTTTAGTACTTAATATAATACTGAAACAGAAGTAGATTGACAAAAACAAAACCAATTTTTAATATTTATCAACACCCTTGACTTAGAATGGACTAAACATTTGACTCATCACTCAGTAAGGCGATTAAAATATTTGTCTTGCACTTTTTCTGTGTCAATAGTGTTATCCAGGTAAGCAAAAATCCAGTTAGAATCATTTGTCTCCAAATCTGAAAGTTACTTGTCCCACAATGTAATATTTTTCTCTGCATCTTTGTAAAAAGGAATGATGTTACTGTGAAAAACTAAAAAAATGAGCAATATATAACAAACATATCAAAATTATATATGAAATGTAAATGGCAGTACTGAGAACAAGAACTGGTTCACAATCACCAAAGAGCAGGTGAGGTCTAATAAGTGCTATTTAGGCCCGCCCTTTTCATAATAAGAATATACACAATATAATTCGTCCCCAAGAAGGTCCTGACCTGGCCTTCGCATCAGCTTGATTTGGAAAGGACAGAACTTGCAGTTCTTGGGGGCTGGAAAAGTCATCTGTCCACAGACAGCTGAACACCTCTTTCAGAAAGACAGCAAGTCTGGCACACATGCTTCAACCCACTCTCTATCTCCACACCCTGCAGCAGCCATATTTATGTTTTCACAGAATCACAGAGGATTTTATGGAATCCACACACACCCACCCGCACATAAAAAAGAAATGTTAGCATCCCCAAGCTTTAACTGGAAGAGAACTTTTAAAGTAAAAAGCAGCAAAGAGCAACGTGTTAAGATATGTTTTGTTTTATATTGTTTAAAGAGCAAATAAACCCAAGACCATTTTGCTATTTAACAGCTAAAATGTAATTTGTGTCATTATGAAACCAGCCTTGCCTAAAATTTTAAAATCTTTCCAAACTGGATGACATTTCTCCATACCAAAGTATGATGACACATCACAATATTGAACAATATTGAACTCAGTGAACCCATGTTTGTGGTTGTACCAAATTTTAATCAAGATTTATTCAGTGGATTGGAAAACATCAGTGAAGTTCATGACACGCTGTGATCCGGTGGCCTCATTTATCAAGAGTGCGTAGAAAAGGTTCTAAATTCTATCGTACGAGAATGCGCGTAAAAACAGAAAGTGAGATTTATCAAACGTTCGCTGGGTGGTCTTATGCACACCAGTAAGTAATCAGCAATGATAAATCTCACACCTTCTAAATCACCGTGCTTGAGCACGCGCAGATCAATTTGCATTTTGAAATGCCCCCAATTAACCATATGTAGTGTTAACATTCCCTTTAAGAACCGTTTCAAGTTTCAAGTTTTATTGTCATTTACAGACAACAATGTAGCGTTGTTACCCGTAATGTTCCCCCAACTTTACATAAATATACAGAACAGTTTACAGATATTTTTTTAAAAATTGAAGAGAAAAAAAAATGTATATATATATATATATATATGTTTTCTCTTCAATTTTTAAAAAAATATGTATATATGCTATATTATCTATATATGCTATAATACTAGTAAATATTAAACTTGTAAACACTGTTTAAAAATGGTATTTTATTTATACTCTTTAAAATATAAATATATATAAAAGAGTATAAATAAAATACCATTTTGTTTACAAGTACTGAAAGACTTTAATATTTACAAGTATTAATAGCATGTCTAGTTCAAAATGATGCAGTGAGGAGAATGTGGAGTGCAAAACTGTGCAGTGAGGGTTTAAAGTGGTATTGTTTAAAGTGACATCAGAAAGCGTTACCTACTCATAAGACATTCTGTACTTTCGGCAAACAAATCAGCGCGCTCTCTGAATACGCGCGCTCTCAATGCGCGCTCTCTGGACACTCGCGCTCTCTGGACACTCGCGCTCTCTGGACACTCGCGCTCTCTGGACACTCGCGCTCTCTGGACACTCGCTCCCGGAGGCGTGCATGCTTTGCTAAATCTTCAAGCAGTGCAAGATGAGCCATGTTAACTTTTGGAACACATGTCCTATGTATGCTTTTATATGCGCATCACTTATGCTAATTTCGCTAATTAATACATTCAGTAATTATGAATCAAACGACATTTAAAATAGATGGTCACACTGTTGCGAGATTCGAACATGCTGTTTCGCAATTCTACCACTGGGTGTTGTGCGTACGCGCGGTCGGAGGTGTGTGTATATTTGCGCAGAAAAAAATTGAATAACAGAAAAAGAACAACCTCAGACAGCTTTCATGAACATCATCAGCCCTCTAAAAGCCTTCACTGCACCACACAAGAGACAGGAAAGCTCTAAAGAGACTAAACTTCATCTCCACAGTGTGGTTTCAGCTTATTCTGTGAATCTCAAATGACTATACATATGAACAGTTCAGAAACAAACTAAAATTAGAGTCTAAATAAATCAAATAACATAAACGCAGCCACATGGCCACAATCAAAACCCCATAATAACAGCCGTACATACAGAAATAAACATATCAGTCTTCCCCATGCAACCAAAAGCCATGTCACCCGAGGGCCGACCAGTTCAGTGTATAGACAGAGAGACTCCACTGGAATGGTTAACACTAATCTACATCTGTTGATATGAAATCAGATAGTGCAAGAATGTATGGGGGTCTAGTTACTACTGTGAAATCTGCATCTGTTTTCATGGCCCATTAATTTAAAATACTTTAGTTTCTCATACATTAGAAAGAATTGTAGTTTGGAACAAAACTCTGTGACTGTATCAACATGGACTAGTAACAGGCACTGGACAAAAAAAAAAAAAAAGGAAAATTAAAGATAAGAAAATCAAAGAGAAAAATAACCCTTGTTAGTGAGTGGCCAACATGTGACTCCTTGACTGAAATTCTGCTGTGTAGTTTTTGTAAGCACAACACTAGAGCCCCTCCAAGCAGAGCTGGTGTTGCACAGCATTGTGCTTTTTGGGGCTTGCAAAAAAGTGGTTCAAGGCAGCGGTCTGTTTTCAATGTATTTTCAGCAGTACTGAAGGCATGACTAAAATAAAACAAAAAGAGGGTGGAATTACTGCTCCACTTTAAAAAAAAAAAAAAATAGGCCACTCATCTAGTTTTCTGAAGGTGCTGAAAGAGACTGTAAAGAAGAGACAGACAGAGAAGAACAGAATACATTAACATAAGATTTTCAATAAAAAGCAGAGACACACAGGCATGTTACAATATGCTAACACTAGTAATTATAGCTGACTGCTTTTTTTCTCAGTTGTAACAAACGTATACCCAATTGCAATGTCCAAACTTTGGTGTGAACACAACTTTGGCTTCTGTGTAATATTACACCCCTAATGTCTACAGTCACTTCAAGGCTAACGGCACTGTTTTTTGGTTACATAAGGTGCCAGGTTTTTTGGTTGCATAAGGTGCCAGGTTTTTTGGTTGCATAAGGTGCCAGGCAGGTCTCGACATACAACGTTTCAAGTTTACAGCGCTCACTCCCACTCGGCTTACGCCATTCGTGCCATACTGATGGACAAACTAGTTTGATTGCATGTAACGGAGCGTATGAGTAAGGGAGTTTTCCCTTTTCTGTGACTTAGTTGTGTTTTTATGAATTTACAACTGTGTTAGTATAGGTAAGGGTTAGGGTGTGTTTCGACTAAGTTCGTAGGAACAGATCTGTGTCGTAACTCGAGGACTCCTTGTACACCTTTTAAAATAAATGTATTAATTACAATATTAATTAAAAATTCACGTGAGATATGTAAAGTAGGACTAATGATTATTTTAGTACCAACTAATACTTATTTTGATAAATTAATATGTCATTTTAAAATAATTAAAATATTTTTTTATAAAATACAGTTCCACATTTCAGGCTTTTATGAATATGACAGATTGAGAGAGAATTAATGTTTTTTGAACAGAAAAACTCCTACAACCCCAACTGCTTCCTGCAGAAGTTCTCTGATGACTCTGCAATAGTCGGACTCATATCACTGATGCAGCTTGGGGACAGGTGCCAGAAGAATTACCTCCAAATCAACACTGGAAAAACCAAGGAGCTGGTGGTAGACTTCTGCAGGCACGAACATCCTCCACCACAGCCACTGAACAGCCAGGGTCTGGAGATTGAGGCTGTGGAGAGCTACAGGTACCTTGGTGTTCTGAACTATAAACTGGCCAGGACTCACAATTCAAATGCTCGCTACAGAAAGGGCAGAGCAGGCTGTACCTGCTGCGGAGGCTCAGGTCTTTTAGAGTGCATGTGCCGCTCCTGAAGACCTTTTATGACTCTGTAGTGGCATCAGCTATCTTTTATGGTGTGGTCTGCTGAGGCAGCAGCATCTCCGCTGGGGACAGAAAGGAGCTAAACAGGCTGATCCGGAGAGCCAGCTCTTTTCTAGGATGCCCTTTGGACCCAGTGGAGGTTGTGAGTGACAGTAGAACAGTGGCTAAACCGTCACACCTGTTGGACAACATCTCTCACCCCATGTAGGAGACTTTGACAGCACTAAGAGTTTTCACAGGTCTTTACTTCCAGCTGCTGTCAGACTTTATAACCAACATCTCTTCTGGCATATGCATTATGGCATTAACGACTCCAGATTTTTTTCAAGTCGACTAGTCGGTCAGCAAAGTCGAAGTCAAGTTTACTAGTCGTTTGATGACGCCATCACACACGCAGCGGAGGAATACGGGTGTGCAACATTGAGCAACTTTTAATAAAAGTTCTCTGTAACATTAACTGTCAACATGACAATTAAACAAAACAAAACTTCCGCCGGTACTGTTACTGTACTTTAACACCGACTGGCAGATTTTGCAAGTCACCGTGCTGTTTGTGTGCCTAGAGTGAAGTATCTCCACACATGTGATGTCTGTTTGTCTGCCGTGGCTTTTGTCTTGTTGCGGTCGTGTTTAGATTCCACTTGAGAGAATGGTACCGCCCCTTTTTATGAATGGACAATAATAATTGGTTGTGTCAGTATCAGCCAATCAGAGGCAGAGACTGCATTGTGTACACAAGCGAGGGCAGAGAGAGA
>JBBPCY010001511.1:0-16337 GCA_037974405.1 Brachyalestes nurse
TCAGAGACCTTCCACAAAACAACCGCAGCAGAACCTTCAGAGACCTTCCACAAAACAACCGCAGCAGAACCTTCAGAGACCTTCCACAAAACAACCGCAGCAGAACCTTCAGAACCCTTCCAAAAAAAAAAGCAGCAGAACTTTCAGAGAACCTGCAGAGACCGCAGTAGCATGGGCTCTACTAGTTCCCCTCACAGTTCCTTTAATGTATTACAGTCTGTCATTGGACATTACAGAGCATCACTAGAAGCCATAGCACCTCATACAGTTCCTGTAATGTATTACAGTTTGTCAGAATGACTGTGTGGACAATACATTAACATTATAGAGCATCAAAAAATGCCATAGTGTTCCCTACAGTACCTTTAGTGTATTATAATCTGTCATATGAACATTGCAGAGCATTAATAAACACACATGTACTAATATAGCGCCCCTACTGTATTAAGTAACTGAAGTAATTGAATCAACAGTTAATTGAGTTTATTGAGTAATCTCTGAAGTCCTACCTGAAAATTAGCCACCACACACAAGCCGAAGGAGCTGGTGCAACCCAGCAGGAGGCCAGCAGAGTTCAGCCGCAGAACTCGCTTCTGCTCCACGTCCGACAGAGCCTGCACCTGCTTATAGCGCACATACATGGTGGCAATGCCTGCACACACACAGACACACGCGCACGAACACGCACACACATAGTCTTTACTTTCACAGCCTCTCTACTTTCAGCTGTTTATACTTCACCTCTGTTTTTCAAGTGTGTGTGTGTTCAGTTTTGAGGTATGACCTCACACCATCTGAAGTGATTCAGTGAATCATAATATCTCTAATATGGATTTGATTCTTCTGGAATCAGATTTGATTGGACGAGTGATTTAGAATGTGTGAGTGTGTGTGTGTGTGAGTATGTGTGTGTGTACCTAAAAATGTTGACACGTTCAGCATGACCCCAAACACACACCTTTCAGGAGTCATCGTCCCTGTGTCACTGCAATCACGCATGCACACAGACACACACACAGAGGTCAGTCAGATCCTGGTATGATAAACTCTCCACTTCTCCAATCTTAGTTAACATTTTATATCAGAAACTGCACAAAGTTTGTCTTCTAGTTAATGTTAGATGTTTTATTTTGTGTTTAATATATTTATATTTACTTTTCATTGTTATAGTATTATTAGCTTTGTGTTACGTAAAGGCTAACAGTGCTAGTGCATCAGATACAGTTAATTTTATATTTATATTTTATTAACTTGGGCAGTGTGAATTTGTGTGCCTGTGGTCTTTGCTGGTCTTACCTGATGTAGGGGACAACAGGGTCCACATGCCCCAGACTGATGGCTGTGATGTAGGCAAAGATAAACGTTGCTGATGTCCAGACCACTAGCGCTACGGGCAGAACACACAGCCCCTCCTGAAACCACCACATCTCTCTCTCTCACTTTCACACACAAACACACATACACTGGATCCTGCAGGGTGAGACACACACAGCACACAGTATCATCAGAACCATCACTCACAAATAAACACACAGTTATAGATGTGTAATAATACCTGTAGTGCCACACATTAGCTTGTACAGGCTAACATATTACATTACATCTGGGCTTGTTAACTAATTAACACTTTTTGTTAACTAATTAAAATATTACCTACATGTCTAGTTAATATGTTAGACCCAAAGAGTGTGTTAGGTTTACATCAGTAATACTTTTCCTTTTGAATTTTTTCATTTATGATTATATATTATTAAATGAATGAAAGTGATTGATTTGTTTAACAAATTGCTGCTCCTCTAAAGTCAGTGTAAAGCTATAAATCAAGGTGCTTATGGATTTATGAATAAATACATAAAGGTGAGAAGTCTATTTTTTATATTACCAGTAAAAATAACCTCTTCACATGAAACGAAAATGATTTTTTTAAGCACCGGTTTCTCACTTCCTCTGGTTTCGTTCGCGTGAGAGTCTGATGAGAAACATCTGCCTTATAAACACAACGTAAACAATGTAAACTAACCTTACACTGTAACAAATGAGCTACTTTAATCTTCCCTTTGACCTTCCCTAGTTTGCTATCAGAACAGAAAAATATATTATATAATTAATATTTATATTATATAATTAATATTTAACATAATATTAATACATAAAATAACGTAATATTAATGTCGCAGAATTATAATAATAGAATATAAATATATAGCAGAATAACAGAATAATATATCAATAACTTTAGGTGTGTTGGACAGACAAACACACACACACACACACACACACACACACACACACACGCACACACACAGAGTGAACTGCTCAAACAGTGCGGTGCCTTGACCCACCAGCACAACAGATCTCCTCCCAACACACACACACACAACTTTACCTGAGCAATGAGACAGGTGATGTCACCTCATCATACGGTCACCTGGCGGTGTCACTTCTCACTGAAGGTAGAAGAGACAGATCTCCCACACTCTCACTCCCTCCCGCTTCTTTTTCTTTCTTTCTCTTTCTCTATCGCCCTCCCTTCTTCTTCTTCTTTCTTTCTTTCTTTCTTTCTTTCTTTCCCTCTCTCTCTCTCTCTCTCTCTCTCTCTCTCTCTTTCTTTCTTCCCCTCTATCGTACTTTCGCTGTCCTTCTTTCTCTCTCTCTTCTCTTTGCTTTTATATTTGCTCTGTCGTTGCTCACTTCCTATAAGCTTCACGCGACTGTTTTACGTCACACGCTCTGACCCCGCAATGCCGGGTCAGACCAGCAGAGGACGCAGTGAGGAGCAGGCTGTCATGATCACACTGCACCAGCAGAGGGCGGTGCCGTGCCAGTTTTTCCACATTCTTTGTTTATGAGCTCTGTATTATTACTAATAACCCTTGTAGAATTAAATAACATCCGTAATTATATAATGTAAGTATTGATTACTAATAAACCATGTAGAATATATATAGCAGTGCTTTTCAAGCACTGCTATATGAACAAGTGCAATAACATTTGGTTTGCAAACACTTTGAACAAAGCTGCAGGGCATTCACGTAGTATCTAGTTTGTTATAGAAAAACAAGTTCCCCTTAGAGTCCAGAGCACGGAGACTGAATGCTGTGGGATATAGTTGTGTGTGTGTGGAATGCTGGGATTTGTAGTTTTCTTTAAACTTGCTCGTCGGTGGAAGAACGAAAAGCGTTAAACAGCCTCTTAATCCTCTTCATAAAGAGAGTCGAGTTTTAATGGAAGTCAGTAAAGCACAATGCATTTATGATTTGTGTATTTTGCTTTGGATAGTTTTATGCGTAAATAAAACATTGGAACTCAGGTTTGCCATCGATAACACGGTGTGATCATGAGGGGAGACAGTAATATATGAAAAAAAATCTATATATATCGTTATATATTCCATATATAACAGTTCAACAGTTCAGTCCTGCCGAGGGAAAGTTCGGCATTATTTAAGGTGGAACTGAAAATTCAAAATAACAACTGGGCCAACTTTGCCCACTTAAAGTAGTTTTCACTGAACCGTTCACCGAATATGAATTGTTTTGTTTTAATGCAAATTAGCTTTATTTGTTGTTCACTCGTTAGCCGCACTGCTCTAAGTAGCTAGCCTGCCGAGGTACAGAGCCGGTCTGAGGATGATACTCCACAAGCGTGAATGTTTTGTAGACTGCATAAATGGAAATTATATATAAACTTTGGGAATTTTTTAGTAAACTGCGACACCGCGCTCCTTAGTGGCCGTATTTTATAATGACAGCGTTAATTAGCATGCTAAGTAATTAGCCAACTTAATCGAGCTAATTTAGCTTTAAAGATAACCTGATGTGTAAATATAGCCTGAAGATGTGAACAGAGCATCATTTCAGATACAATAAAAACATTTCCAACAAACAAAAGCGCCTAAAGCGACTATATTAAAATGCCGACTTTTCTAAAGGCTGAGTTAACTGTCAAATTAGCAATTAGTTGGCGCACATTTCAGGTTTCAAAACAATTTTACCTCAAATAATTCAGTTTATTGTTCACTTTCAGATTAAGAACCTCTATTCACATTATCAGGCTATATTTAAACCATGGTTCTGTACGTTTATTTCTAGTTAAAGATAAATTAGCTTTAAAGGTAGCTCATTACTTAGCATGTTAATTAACGCTGAGCCATACCGTAGTAGTTTAGAGTATAGTTACTTATTCATTCAGAATGTAGTTCTTTATAGTAGTAGTAGTATTCATTCAAAGAGTGATTATTTATTCAGGGTATAGTTATCCAGTGTAAGTTAGGTATTTATTCAGAGTAGTTATTTATTTAGATTATGGTTATTTATAGTTATTCAGAGTGTAGTTATTTATTCAGAGGATAGTTATTATAGTTATTCAGTGTAGTTATTTATTTAGAGTGTGTTTATTTATTCAGAGTATAATTATTTAAAGTTATTCAGAGTATAGTTATTATAGTTACCCAGAGTGTAGTTATTTATTCAGAGAATATTTAGAGTATAATATTTATTCAGTGTTTACCATGTACTTCCGCAAAGTCGCGGTTCATAGTTCAGGGCCTCAGTCCTTCACAGAACCTAACCCTTAACTGTTAGCGGAAACTGCTTTTTTTTTTGCTTTTGTGGCAATATATAATTTTTCACACAGTTTAGCTGAATTATTAAGAAAAACATATTATACTATTTTCGTATCATATAAATTAATCTAAATTTCTGTATAAAATATAACTGTATACTTTAGTACTGTGCTTTAGAACACATAAGCATCCTTGAGATACAGCTGTACTCAGAGGCGGGAGGTTTGAAAGTAGCCAATCAGAGAGTGTTATTTATTTCTCCTTGCTGCTGATTGGCTACTGCCCTGTGACGCATCTCTAGCAATTGCAGTCCAGAATTCCTGTAACATAACAGTTTCCCGCCTCGAGTTTACTTTTAAGGGAAATGTATTAAGCTGAGTTCAAAATGAAATTAATTTGTTTTTAGAGCATATTTGGTGGCATATTTAGAGTTTAGATCATAAAAATAGGCATTTATAGGCTTTTTTGTTTTTTACCACATCACAAATTCACATTTTTTCACAATTCGCAGGTGCTCTTGGAACTTCAGAGTAGTTATTCAGAGAAATTCTAAATATAGTGTATTCAGAGAATAGCAAATTATTCAGAGTATACTTATTTATTCAGAGTATAGTTGTTTATTCAGAGCATAGCTATTCATTCAGAGTACAGTGTTTATTCAGCGTATTGCTAATAATTCAGAGTGTAGTTATTCAGAGCATATTCATTCAGAGTATAATTAGGGTAATTAGAGTATGTTTCAGAGTATAGTTATTTATTGAGAATATAGTTATTCATTCAGAGTGTAGCTCTTTATTCAAGGTATGATTAGTAATTCAAAGTATATTTATTTAGAGTAACTACCTTCAAGTAACTTATCTAACCATAGTTTCCCTCTTGTGTGCTTTGCAGGAACTGAAGTGACCCTGAAGGATAATTTGCTTTATGCAAAACACAGCAATGTCTGTTAAAGACTATAGTGCCTCAAAGGACACCAACAGAACTGGTACTGAACTATACAAATCCAGTTTTATTAACTTTCAGACTTTCAGCACTGTGCCTGTCCTACTTACACCTGTCCCTTTTGTCTAGGTGCTTCATCAAAAGAAAGGAAGCGCAGGTCCTCTACAGACATCTCACAGGGGTAATAAATCTGATTGAATAACAGTGTCAACAAATTTCTCAGTGAAATATACTGCATGTGATCAGAGCCTGGACCTTACAGGCAAAATCTCACCATGTAATATTGCCAGATTTAGAGGAGTTAAACTTCTCTTTCCAGAATTCCCTCTATTCAAGTATGTAAGACTTAAACAGAGAAGTCCAGAAGTTTGGTGTGAAAGACTTTGTTCAGGAGTGAAAATTATTCACAGTGGAAGTGAATAGAACCAGACGTCTGCCTCTGAAATCTCCCTCACACAAAGTAATTCCATCAAATAGTTACAGTTGCGCTGCCTGATGCCTGAGACTTTATTCTACCAGAGTTTTAAGAAGCTTTAGCTCTAAAGCTAAATCCATTAATGGTGGAGGGATACTGCAGGGTGTCATGAAGCAAAATAGTCTCCAAAGAATAGTGATTTAGTTCAGATTCTCTACAATTTTACAATTTCAACATCCCTATGTGAAGCTATACTGAGGGTTCGATAGTATATAAAACGGCTGTATTTGTGTTCACCTCCATTGTAAGGGAATCCAACGAGTTATACAATGCATTACTGCAGTAATTATGTTGAATTGTGCAGAAGTTTGAAAAAGTGAAATCCCCCTTTAACAGTGTCAGACTAACTCTGTCTCTGCTTGTCTGCAGTGAAGAAGTGATGAACATGCTGGAGAATTTTAAAGGTACTGAAATTTAATGATCCTTCATTTTGCTTATCTGTTAGTAAGCATGGTTTTGGTGATGTAAGTTCATATGAATGATGTTCTAGTGTTCTGCTTGGTCTTTCTTCCTGACAGCTGACATAAATAAATCATTTGTTGCCAAGAGGAAGTGCATGGAGTCCTTCACCAGCTTGTCTCTCAAAACCAGCCAGCAGAAGTTTGAGGAGATATGGAAGTCCCAGCAGAAGGAAAGGTAACAAATCCTTTAGATGCACTGAAACCAGGGTACAAAATACAGAGTGTCCTGTGGTCATGATTGACCTTTGAGATCCTCTCAAAAGCTTCAACAGCAACATTTAGGGGAGTTGTGTTGTTTTATCATTTCTGTATGAAGGGCTCAGATGTCTGAAGATTACTGCACCAAGTTCAGCTCTGTGTTCCAGCATTGGGAGTCAGACATACAGAGCACCAAAGATCAGGACAAGAAACTCTCGGTAATTTTTAGAAGCTCTTTTAGGTTACAGGTGCTTGTAGAGTCTCACTATATTTTATATTATTTAGTTTTATATATGTTTATTTCAGTATTAGGGCTGTTAAATCAAATCAATTGATATTAATATTAATGAAGGGTCTGTAGTTTCTTTTGTTACATTTGTGTTTTAATTTGAACAATTCTGAATCAGACCAAAAAATGTAACACCTTAGGCTTCATGATGCACCAAATCATAATGAAAGTGTTACGAGGTCAAAGCCTCTTTTCCAGGCGGTTTGGTGGTTACTCTTCAAACACACTCACTGAACCTGCCGACGAACAGGTAATCTGAACCAGGTGTGCAGGATGCAGGACCTCTAGGACTAAATTTGGTTGCAATGCTGTCTTCAAGATTGTTTTGGTAAACGAAGTCGAAGAAGTGTGAAATGTATTTTATGATCCCATAAGAAGCATAAGATTATAAGACTTATTTAGAGATCATGTTTGTTTTTGTGTCAGGCTTTGTTCCAGCACCAGCAGGCGATGTTCCAGCAGATGAGAGCTTCCCAAGGCCAAAGACTCAAAACACTTAAGCAGCTTGTGGACCACTACATTCAAGTAATCTCGCTTTATGCAGTGTCTCAAGATGATCCAGGACATATGAATGAAGGCCTTTCTTAGTCCCTGCTTTCGTTTCACAGAGCATGAAGGAGCTTCGAAGCACTCATGAGGAGCAGAACACCACAGCGATGAACGACTTACGCCAGGAGATGGTACTGCTTCAGAAAAAAGTACTCATGAACACAGTAAGTCCAAGTCTAAGAGACACTTATCTATTAAAGTATCGACTTAACGTCCACTTTCTTATGTATCTACACTCAGTGGCCACTTTATCAGAAACAGCTCTAACTTTAGAGGCTGTTGTCCATCTGTTTATTTGGACTAATCTACAGTTCACACTATTGCTGGAAGATAGAAGATAACACATTCTCTCCTGATGCACCATCTATCCTAAATCATACTTGTTCTGCTGAATAAGCTCACATCTTCTTGCACTGCTCCCTGCATAAAGATTTTAGCACTTAGAACTCTCCTCTGGTTCTCATATGGTCCTGAAGCTCGAGTGTATTCCCTCAGTTGTAAGTAATTTTGGATAAAATCTTCTGCCAAATGAATGTAATGTAATGCAATGTTAAAGATTGCTTATCCTCCATATTGCACATTTCAGTAACACTATTTATCAATTCATTATGAACTTTAAGCATTAAGGGGTGGACGAAACCAGAAATAAATCTGCATTAGCACAGTTTTAACCACGGAAACCAAGGCTAGTGAACAGCACTACCACCAGTGGTGGGACAGAGTTAAATCTCACCTAATGACAAAAAATAATCAGCATTTTTTTTAAATGCACTGAATTTACTGTAGGCTATCCAGTGTACAATATTCTAATTCAGCACACAACATAGTTGTGAACTCTCTTAAACCTCACATATTAATGACTATAACAAACTGATGTTTCTGCCGTAGTAAAGAAACTGGCCAGCAGCAAGTCACTTAAAGTCTCTGTTATAAAGGAGGTAGAAACAGTTGAATGGTTGAAATATGAAATGCTCAGGTCTTTACACTCTGCATGGGTGCTGGATTACATAAAAATCCCTCCCTTCCATAAAATGGTCAAGCACCCTGTAGCACCGTTGTAGACATACAGTATGAGCTGACAAATACAATTTTTGTTGTTTGAGCCAAAAGTGGAAAACAGTATGATTTGTGTAATGGTTTAGCAGAGATTTAAATAACTGAAACTATGGCCTGCTAATCAGATTTTATCTGATCAGGGCTTAAAGGTTTCCCATTCAGGTAAAGGAGAAAAGTGAGGAGCAACAAGAGAGGGGTTTCTGAAAGAGTGGCCAGCCAGGTGGTGCTACAGGAGAGGTGTTTTTTATAAAAGTGTCTGGGAGTGTAAATTCACTGTTGTTTTTACACCATCATTAGATCAGAGCAGAGTCCACTAACAGAGGTTCTCTTTTACAGCAGCAGGAGGAGGTGGCGTCAGTGCGCAAAGGTCTGCAGTCTATGTTGATGTAGGTACTGGATTAACCGTTCTGGATGCGTGCATGTGTTCACACATTGGGTGTTCTAAGAGTCTGATGTTTGGATGGTGGTTCGCTCTCACTTCCTTTGTGCACTGGACTGTCCTTAACTCTTTATCACAGTTTACCAGCCTGTTCTCCAGTTCCCTCAATGTAGGCCCAAGTTCAGTCTATATCTGGAAAGCGATCATAAAACTATTTTCCTCTGAGAGATTTGAAATAAAACGTTAAATTGCATTATTTAAAACAGGTGCTTTTATTTTGGAAAAAAAAAAATCAATCCGATGTAACAGACAGATCAGTAACTTGATTCGGCTCACAACACCGGCAGACGTGAGAAGAAGAGAGCTATTTAAAGCGTTATCAGAGAGGAAATCAGGACTGTTAACAATGTTTACACAAAATCCATTTACAAACTATCATTTTCGAACATGAACCGAGGTGGAGCAGTTGAGCAGCCTTTGGACATGAAAAATCAAACCACTGAATGAACAGACAGGTCTGTTTTCTAGCCGAGACCAGACACAAACACACCAGTTCAGGAACAGCTTTAAAGGGAAACTCCAGCAGTTTTAACCTCAGCTCTGTTTAGTGTCTGTTGATGAGAACAGACAGGCATTTCAGTGTTTTTCCCCAAACTTGGAAAGTGTAACTATTAATAGAAGGCAGTGGGCAGAGGTTCAGCCCATCTTTCAGATCAGCATGGTTTCCATTTCTGGGACGGTATTATCTGTTCCAGTTGCTACACATACAAAACACAGAGATTAGGTTCAAAAAGCTGGACTGTTCCTTAAACCCAGTGCCTTTCACACAGCTGCATCATTTAGGGCTGCGATGAATATTCACATACCGGGGTCATTACAGATCCGCCCAGTAACACCAGTGTGGGAGAGAACACCCTACTGTAGAGCATCATCGCAATATCAGTCTCTGGAATACTGTTCACAGAAGACTGCAATATGCAAATGAGCCTCTTACCAATCACAGTGTTTCTGATAGGATGACCAATCACAGCTCCGGGTGAGTTACTGGGTGTTCTGATGAATCGAGGTCTGCATGTAATCCAACAAAAGTCACATTATTTTAATTTTTAATCATTAAAGACCCTGATTCGTCATGATGTTCTTAAAAAGCCTGTATTGTTTTCATTTCATTTTTTCCTTGAGGTTTGCACAGGTTTGTGAACCACAAATATAATTCCTTCTAATATAGCCATTTCCCAACCTTCATTAATATTTCAAGCTATATTTATTAGAGAAAATTTATTATATTGGCCCTATTATATACCAAACAATACTGGAATTTCAATATGTGTCAGTATAACTGCAGTATTCATATTTTGTCCATCTTGTGCAACCCTACTGCATTATTCACTCCTCAAATTTGCATAAACATGAGACTTAGGGCTACAGGCTGAAGTCAGTGGCAGTGATTAATAAACGAACCTAGCGTTCGGGTTGGCTCTTCAGCCAGTGGGCAGTTAGACCGCTGGACAGACTGATGATCGCATATTACTTTTGATTTATGCATATTATAACATTCCTGAGCAAGATGCAGAAAAATGTTACAGTAATGATGCCAAAAAATTAACAAGCTGTTCTATTTAAGGCAACTGATGACCGCAGAAACACATGCAGGAGACAACACACAATTATACAGTTTTAGTTTTTCTGCCATATTAATGACTTTTGTTATTTTATATACAATAATCATGTAGGTAGATGTATAACTTATTCATCAAAAGTTGTAAGGTGTTATTTAATATTTCAAGAAAAATAAATTGGAATATACTGTAATTGTTAATTTTTTGTTAACTGATCTCCACTTTTGAAAATAGTATTAATTTGATTAAATTATTCAATTTCTAATTTCAGACTGGTTTAATATTGTTGAAAATGTTCCCTCTAAATGTTTGAATGGTAGCATGTATAATTTTATGTTTTCCAGTTCAGTCATGGCTCATAAATATTAGAAGGCTCATCACAGATCTCTGAAGTTGTGTCGTCATTCGGCCTCATCAGGAGCACCGGGTTGGAGTTGATTTAGCCTGCGAGGAAAATGAATGCGGTTTACGAAAATTACCTCAGCTTTGAATGGAAAACCGAAAAAGATTTTCTCTGTATTTTACTCCTGAATGTCTCTCAATCGTCTATAGTACAAGGCTGTAATTGCTAATACTGGTTAATTAATATGGGAATAAATGTTATCTATTTACCAGGTTTGTAATCAAATTGCAGTGACAGTTTTTCTAAAATAATTCAGAGTGTGCTATTGCTAATGGATGCTCAAAAAATGACAACACGCCCTCAAACCCCTGTGGAGTTGGGTCTGGAACATTAAAGGGGATTTGCAGTTACTCTCAAACCGGTGAGGCTCAGATGCTGTTACCACAAACAGTAACTTTAACATGTTTCCCTAAAAACCTACCGACTTTAAACTCACTTATAATAGGAGTCATTAGGCAGATCTTAAAAAAGAATCCCTAAATTCACATAATAGAAGTCAATGGGCAGGTGCTTTAAAGGGAAACTCTAAACTCACTTAAAGTGACCATTTTTGTCGTACTTGAACACACCCTAGCACACAGTGTGAACAGTGGGAACCTCAGAGGTGCCGCTAGCAGTCTTGGGATTCGCAGGGCGAACTCCCAAACCACTAGGCCACCAGCTGCCCCAGGATAGAAGTCAATGGGTGGATTCTGAAGTAACAGTTTTAAATTAGACAGTTTTTGTTCTGGTCCGAGTTTAGGGAAATATGCTGAAGGAAGCGCTTGTACTCATTGATCGTACATCACAGATAGACATCAAGAGATTTAATTGCTGGAGTATCCCTTTAATTTGGAAGAGGAAAACCACCCTATGTTTATGGTTAGAGTCAACAGTTGGCCCTTTATTTATTTATTTATTTATTTTTCGTTCAACAGTTTTAGGCAGAATGCAACACAGTGATTTAGGCACAGAATGCAAAGAAACAGAAGCACTTTAGCGTATTAGCATTAAATAAAAGTCTGGTGCTAAAATAACAGCAGAAGCTGATGTATGAGCAGACAACACAGCTGCACTGCATTGACTGTAAAATGTTCTGACATGATGTTAGAAGGGCTTTATAAAACGCAAACTGTGAAAACCAGCCTCACTGTGACGTGAGCTGCACAGCACAATCCTGCAGAAAATAGTGACGGAGAACAGCGTTTAATTAACAAGACAGTTTTAAAGGGACACTCTGGTGCTTTTCATCCCATTCTATTGTATCTGTAGTGGATGCTCAGTTAGCACAGACAGAAACTTCTACACATTTCCCTAAACACACTCCGACTCTAAACGGGCAATGGGCAGATCTTTAAAGGGAATCTCTAAACTCACTTAATATAAGTCAAGTTTAAATCTCTATTCTACAACTTCATTCTGGATGTTCTGAAGTTTCTGAACCTGTCCTGGAAGAGACATAGTCAGGTATTCCAACATTTATTTGTGGAATTCAGTATATACCCACTGACGTCTTTAAGTTTCTGTCTGCGGTAATTGAGTGTCAGCTACAGATCCAGCAGATGAAGACCAGGATGGAAGAAGACAGGAGTTTCCCTTTAATCTGAAGCAACACTATCTTAACTGAGATTAACAGGAAATAAAATCTGAACAGATTCCTTCAGTGCTGAACATTGTTCTATACAGTTCCAGAATTTACCATATATTTTATAATACAAAGCAGAATCGGAGAAACCTGTTACTATAATGAAAAACAACAGTCTTCATGTATCTAAACATGGATTTACAAACAATATCTTTAATACTTTAGCAGCAGCAGCAGCAGCGATCCCTGACCGTGTTCATTTGGATTTAACTTTGAATTAACTTGTGATACGCAGGACTTTTCTTTAAAAAAAAAAAAAAGACAAGGCATGCAATACTGAGAATAAGAAGCAAATGTAACAGGAAAAATAATGATTAAAGAATAATGCAATATATTCAAACATATTCCCACTGTTTTTGAGCTTCATTTTGTTTTGTTTTCTTGTTATTTAAAAGGGAGTACCTAAACATTTCTCTCAGAAATGAGTGGGAGTGTATTAGCACCTGTTAGAACACCCTTCACCCGCCTTTAATAAAGAGACTGCATTAATTTCTTCAGTATTAATTTAAATATTAAACCAACCACTCGCTTTCCTGTGCTCTCAGTAACAAACTTTTCCCCAGACCGCGATGCAAACCAACAGCACTTGAGTCTTACAAAACACTGATTCTTCTTTCCAGACACGCACGCGCACACACACACACGCACACGCACACGCACACACGCACACGCACACACGCACACACAAGGAAGTCAATGGCAGCAGGTGTGTGGTGTTACCAAGCTGCTCAAGTCGGAGGTTTGATTTTGAAGACGAAGATGTGAAGATGCGACGCGATCTGATTACACACACTCACACAGTAGCGCACCAGATCAAACAATGACAGCACCTGTCAATCAAACAGTCACAGCTAATTATCACAGCTTCAATTGTTATAATCTCATTTACAAAATATTAAAACATGCTTCATTAGGGCTGGGGGATGTGCATAAAAAGTACATCCTGATATTTTCAGTATTTTAAAAATAAACAATATACAATTCTGTCTTGAATCTTAAGTGCCACTTCAGTTCTAAATATTTTGCCTCCAGACTTTCTTTTCTTTTTAATGCAGTCTTGATGAAAAAGACTTTTGCACGGTACTGTACACAAGATATTGGCGAGTGAAACACTAGATTTGTGCATTGACATTCTAGGTGGTGCTACAGGATTTCTGCATTCGTCTGTAAACTGCAGTTCCATTTTTTTATCCAAGAAAATGTCAGACACCTCCCAGCCCTACAGAGTGAAGTTCATCTTACCAGTGCGATCCAGAGCACCACGTACTCGTCAATAAAACTGTTGAAATACTGATTCAGAAACAGCAGCCCGGGACCCAGGAACGCCACGTCATGAAGGTGCATTTCACTTTTTGTCATATGTGCAACCTGACAGCACACACAAACCTGAAGTTTACAATGTGACCAAACTGCAAAAGCACATTACAGATGTGACAAAGCATCTCCGCAAAACACTGACTCTACTCTACTAACATACTCTTGCCCATGGTTCTAGATAACAGTGAGTTGTTCAGTGTCAGAAACCAATACATAAGTATATTAGAGATTCCTGAACACCTCCAGAGTATCATTATTCATGTTATTTAATTACCTGCTGCTTGCATTTCTATTTTTATTAATGTTACGCCACTTTCTTAAGCTGTCTTACATCAAGCATGTTAGACGCACAATTCCCTTGGAATGAATAAGATTCTTCTGTTATTTGGTTCTGGACTAAAGCATTGCTTTAAGTTCTACTCACCACTAATTTATTGGTGATTTTAGCAGAAACAAAGCCAAAAGCCAGAATATAAAGACAGGGGTGTTTTTCAAACAGCTGGATGGCAGATTTTTTATAAATCATCATAGCGAGCACAATAACGGAGCCGATGTGCAGGACCGGAGATAACACACTCGTTCCCTAAAAAAACAACAAAAAAACAAAAAACAGAAACACAACAGTCAGAAAACAATCGCAGTGAAGGACATTCAGATACATACAGCTGTTCTGCTTTAGTCACCTTTCCATCGGATTAAAGTTACAAACAGTAAACACAAACAGCTGTGCAGGAGCTTCTTCTCAACATGTGAAACGTCTGAATACACACCTTTAACCATGTCTGTAGAACTGGTACTAAACCAGTCCCAGTTCCTGACTGGTCAGTGCTGAAACCTGCAGAATCTCCTGTTCAAACGGTGCTGCTGTTGGTGTTTCTGTGGTGTTACTTTCTCACACAAACCGTCAATGCGGGGTTGGATCAGTGGAGTGACGGGAGCAGTGCTCTGCTCGTCAGCAACACACGTTTGTAGCGACGCTCCTGTCTCATTATATAAACAGGAAACTTGGGACACTATTTAGATCCTTCGTTCTCCAAAACATCAAACTAAAATAACTGCTAAACCTCCTCACGTCTTTATTTTCGGCACCAGATTATGGAGAGTGGGGTCAATAAGAGTATCGATATCGGTATAAGTACAATTGCAATTGTACCTGTCCTTAACTGTTTAACCTTCTCCAAACAATCGAACAAACTATGCTTTTACATTTAGTGCAGATGAAGTAAAAGCACTGTTTCTGTAGTGCAGTATTCCACAACCCCCCTGCTTCCAGAGCCATCCTAGCCTCTTTGGAATGTCCTTCAAGAAGCCTGGAGAACTGTTCCTGAAGACACTCAAAGAATGACCGGAAGCTTGTCTAAGAGAGGCTGTGAACTGTGGTCAGAACAAATACTGACTAAAGCTGGTAAGAATTAAACACAACCTCTTGGTATTTATACTGTGTTCACATGTAGAAGTAAGTCACTTTACCAACCTTCTGCCTCATCTTTCTACAAAATATAAAGAAAACCCAAAAGGTTTTCCAGTGCAGTTACTTTTCAGAATGGAGCTGGGTGGTATGACCAAAATGTTTTATCATGTTTTACCAGCAGCACGGATCTTTCATAAATGGTCTTTGCAGCAAAACAACTCCTTTCGTGGGAGTTCCTCTGTCCCGTAAAAGTAAATGTAAAAAAATACTAGGGGTGATTTAAAGACGGTGTCGCAAACATAGGCAACTAAATAAGAGAGGGGGACAGGCAGAAACCAGGGAGTGTGTATTAGAATGTTTACACTCTGTTTTTTATTTGTATGGTTTGCTGTGCTCTATATTGGAATGGAGTCCATGTGAAGTGCTCTGAGCTGCACTCTGATCCATGGTATCTGCTCTGTTGGGCTAAATGCTAAAGCTAACCGCTAAAGGCTAAACACATGCATGTTTCTTTGTAATGCTGAGATAAAAACGTCCTTTTTTGGACCTTAGTTTTGACTATCTCTGTCCCGTTTCATCCAGTTGATGTACACAATCATACACATATCGTCAGAATCAGATGACCTCGAACTAAACGGCAGGTATATGAATATTACTGTATATGAAAAGAATTTGAGAAATTACAAAAAAAAGCTAAAAATAAGAAATTGCACAAAAACATAGTCCCTAAGAGTAATATTTTATGCCCTATAATCCACACGCTGTTTATCTGACATATCGTGACTAGGGGTGGGAATCAAAACCCGGTTCCGATTTAGAACCGGTTCTAATTTTGCGAAGCACCGGAATCGTTTCCCTCTGGGCGTTATCGGTTCTCTCTGACTTTTTCCTGCATCGCGCGCGATGACATCACACTCCGCGACTGGAATGATCGCGGAGCGAAGAAAGCGGTCTGCAGCTTTCTCCGCTCCACGACAGCTGCGTCTGTAACCAGTGCAGTGCCGTTTTAACTTGCAAGGGTGGTAACACCAGCAACATGTTAAAACATTG
>JBBPCY010001544.1:0-16328 GCA_037974405.1 Brachyalestes nurse
AGGTCAGGACTCTGTGTGGACAGTCAAGTTCTTCCACACTGAACTCCTCCAGCCATGTCTTTATGGAGCTGCTTTGTGTTCTGGGGCACAGTCCTGCTGGAATAGAAAAGGTTCTTCCCCAAACTGTGTCCACAAAGTTGGAAGCATGGCGTTGTCTAAAATGTCTTGGTCTGCTGAAGCATAAAGATTGCCCTTCACTGGAAGTAAGATGTGTGTCCCAGTACTTTTGTCTATATAGTGTATAACCAGTTTATTCACTCACCAAAACGGTTTTGTGGGGACTATTTACCTTACAATGCCCTGCATTTACTCTTTCTGCTATAATTGTCCCAAATTGTCCCAAAACCACTGTCAAGCATATTCATAACGATTTAACTTTCTGTGAGGTGTCTCAGTAAGGTTAAATTCTTTGACCATCTTTTTACCATCGAATATTTACATGTATTTGCATAAGAAACACTTGATCAGGTACACCTACCATTTTCCAGCTCCACATAGCATGCAGGTGTGTTTTGTAGTTTATAGGTACAGACCCCATCATTTGTTTGCTCTCTTTACCAATGGTCAGGACCACTGGTGAGTGGGTATTATTAGGGTGGTGACATGATAGTGGAATGTGTGTGTGTGTGTGTGTGTGTGTGTGTATTTGCTGCACCGAATACATCACACACTCTCTGTAGGATTTGCTGGAGTTTAATAGACTTTAAAGTTAATAATGTAGATTTTTTTTCCTTCTTCTATGAAGTTACAGTTACAGAGATACCAGATTTTGTCCCAAACGCTGAGGAGATTTCATAAAAGAGCCCGATGCCCTGAAGCGCTGCTCATTTTGAGCCGTCATTATTTTCTAGTGCCTCGTTTTATTCCACTGCTCTCGTTTTCTATTCTAATCTTAGTTCCACTGGCCATAAGCAGATTTTGATCTTGACCCAAAAGGAACAGCAGAGCTCGTTTTTCAGTTGAATCGAATCAGGCTAAATTCATCTGCCCGAGTGTCTGGACATTTGTGGTGGTGACGGACTCGGGCAGGGAGGAAAGCGGCAGCCAAAATGAAGCTGAAATAAAGCAGCGCCGTGATGGATTGATCCACCGAGGTTTGATTGCTCTGCAGATCGATGGCTCCTTCCTGGCCCTGGCATTGTGTAGAAGTCGGGGGGGGCAGTGTTCTTTTTGTTGTTGTTGTTTTTTTGCAGTAATGAATGGCACAGGAAGCCACGTCCTCTGCTGCCATCCTTATTTAAAGCTCAGAGAATGGGAACAATTTGGAAAGGCCTGATATAAATTCTGCCAGGCGACCTCACTCTCGGGGTTGGCTTCCCGCACCCAGATTCAAGCCTGGGGTCTCGATTAATGATGGTTCTTTATGGAAATGCCAACACGCTGGAATTAGGGGCAATCTATTTCCAGAATGGACGTGTATTAGCATTTAGGCCTGGCATGAACACTTGATCAAACTCAATAATTCAATTAAAAATATATATTGACTTCTTGATGAAGTTATACTTATTCACATTATGACATTATGAAGCCACATTATTTATGTTTAGAATATATTTTGTCAGTGCCTGTTGCTTGTATATATATCCAGTGTTCATACACATATACGGGGGTTACGTTGCAAGAGCACCCGCGTATAGTGAAAAACCGTGAAAAGTGAAAAAGAAATGCCTAAAAATGCCTGTTGTTATGGTGTAACCCCTAAATATGCTCCCAGAACACGTAACATTTTAAACTTTTAAATGTAATGCATTACCCTTAAAGAAAATGTAAAGGTAAACACGTATTCACCTCTTTTAATTTAAATTTAAGGTGAACGGTTTTCGGGGAATAACCCCTGTGGAAATTATATCCAGTCCAAGGAAAAGCAGAAGTTTTGAAAATGGTGTCCTGCCCTCCCTAGTCAATGGATCTTTCTTCCAGGCTGCATGGGTAATGAGGGTCCAGCAAATGAGACAAAACCATTTACATGCATGAAAAGGTGCTGGGAGGGTTTGGACACAAGTTATTTCCAAAAATTGCTGGAAAGGACGCTGGAAATCTGTGCTGCCCTGATAAAGGCAAGGGGTGGTTATATTTTGAAGAAAGTCGTACAGAAGCTTTCACATCCATTAAATTGCACTCACAGTGCATATTGTTACATTACACTGTAAAACCATTCAGTTACATTTCTTTTAAGTGTTTGTAATGTTTTTTTGGAAGAAATGTTTGAAAGAACAACACATCATCCATTGGTTAAAAAAAGGGTGGGCCCATTTATTTGTGTTAAATTAACACAAATAAACAGCAACTGTGTGTTAAAATGTACATACATGTAGAGGATTTGTGCTCGTTTTCACATAGAAATTCAACAAAATATTATTTGAAAGGGGAGTCAGCTTGCATATTTTTGATATATATTTGTATAAAGTCTTTTTGAAAGCCTTCTTTTTCTTGTTTTATTGTTTGCTTCCTTCTTTTTCATAAATAGCTTAATCCGTGATGAATAGTCGATAATCGATGATGATTGACAGGTTACTCGATTACTGGTAATAGTTTGAGTGACAGCTCTATTAGCATTTCCACTGTCTTTCTGGTAACAAAAGGCCGAAACAAACTTGGATGCGGAAACGTGAGCCACGTTATCGCTCGCGACATTGCTGACTAAGTGTCATTAATAAATCATAAAAGGCGCTGAAGGAATCAAAGAGAACTGCAGTGTATGGCGGGGGATCAGAGTTTTTGATGCTGCGGGAACGGCACCTGATGGAACACTGGATTGTGTACAGGAGTTAATTCAGGAGTGTCACTAAAGCAGTAAACAGGGCTTCTGAGGGTCCGCTGGGACGGAACGCACTGCAGGCAGCTCCCTTGTGCTCTCTCTCTTTCCATTCTCTTGCTCTTTCTCTCTCTATCCCTCCCTCACTCTTTCTCTCTCTGGTACCATCTGTTACCCTTGTTCCTTTGTAGCTGCTGTTTTTCTAGAGTATTCCACACGTACAATAGTCATTTCCTCACGGGCCCATATTCAAGCACTTGAGAGAGGAAGTGAGGGAGAGAGAGAGAGAGAGAGAGAGAACACGTCATACATAGGGGCATTCACTGCCTCATGCTTTCGGTGTCCATTACTAGGTATATAAACAGCGCTGTGTATTGTCTGGAGCCACCCCTCATTTCTTTATATTTTGCGGTGAATCACCTTTCTGTCTGTCAATCTGTCTTGTCTTTAGTATACTGAGTAGATTAAATGAAAGAAATGGGATCAAATTTTCTACTGTGACAGGCTGCGAAGTGTCTGAAGATACAGGGAGCCTAGATAAAGAGTTCCAACCATGGTTTGAATTACGGGGGGTACTGGGGTGTACTGTACCCCCCGATGAAGACCCAGACACCCCCAAAGAGACAAAAATAGCAGTTTGGGGTGGGGGTTCTCAACAGTATTATGAAGGAAGTACCCCCAATTATGGAGGGGTAATTCACACTCTGGTTCCAACCACTCAACATTCACCACCACCAGTATACTGATCACCGCCTGATCATCTGGAATCATCTGCACCTATTCAGCACTATGTGTTTTGTTGGACTTGAATGGTTCCTACTGTGTTCAGGGACTGGAGTGAAAATGGGAGACTTTGATAGTCCTTCAGGAAGCCTGGAGAACTCTTCCTACCTTAGAAATACAAGAAAGTTTGGATCTTTGGAAGCAAAATATGAAGAAATGAGGAGAGGATCAAGACAGTTTGGCCAGTACTGTACACGGAGATTTCTAACAGGTTGAAAAAGGCATTAGTTCACCCACTACTTATACACGAATAAAAGCTTTAATTAAAAAATACATCAGTAAATCAAGCTCCACATATGAATGCAGCAGAAACACAAAACGAAGTTTGCTGACATACAGCTTGCACATGGTGTCATTTAAAAAAAGACTTTGCCAGTGGTTGGGAAAGTATCAATCGTGGTGAAGGTCGAGTTCTCAGGGACAGCATTAGTCAACCTTAAGCTACTTAAAGAAACGAAAGACAGAGGTTTTGACCTTCGCCGTCCTCAGACCTGAATATTGTCGGAAGCCTGTGATTAGATCTTAAACATTCTGACAGCCTATGAATATTTCTGGACTAGGAGTCTAAAGACTGGAAGCTGGCTAGAAGAGAGGCTGTGAGGGACTGAAGGCCACATATGGTTTATTTTTTTAATGCTCTGCTCAACAAAAAAATAATAATTCTGCCTTGAAGTTTGCTTCAGCAAGAGGAAGTGTGGTGTTTGGCAGGAGGTGCAAATATCAGTGTACACAAAATATTTATTTAATCAAATAAATATGTGGCATTACAAGACTTTTAACACGTTACCATTGTTTCCCACCCTTATTGCTTGTTAGCTGATTGTGAATGCATGCGTGCGTGTGTGTGTACTGGTGTGTGTATTGAGTGGATAGGTACCTCAGTGTGTGTATGTAGGAACGTTCCCAGCTGTGTGTCGAGTGACACATGTATCGTAACAAGCCTATGAAACAGAAGTGTGTTTACCGTCGCCGCTTTATCGTCATGGTTACACTCAGCCAACCGGTCTCCAGTGGAGCAACACTCACGTTAGTTCTGCTATGTTGTGTGTGTGTGTGTGTGAGAGAGAGAGAGAGAGAGAGAGTTTGAGTGAGTGTCAGATTTATGCTGTTTCCAGGATATGACTCTTTAATTTTACGCATGAGAGAGCTGAACGCACCACTGCAGCATATACTGTGCATGCATGCACACACACACACACACACACACACACACACGCGCACACACACGTATACGCACAATCTGAGATTAACTTCAGACAGCACAGCTACCACAGTGAGGGGTGATTTATTCCCCCGTGTCTCAGATTCGCTCTCTCCGGAGTGGGAAGCGGGGAATTCTGGATAGAAACCCCAGCAGTGGGGTTATTATAAACGCAAGGCGGCCGTGATGGATCCAGGGAGTAAACCCTTCCAGATAGACTGGAGCTCGAGCGCAAAAAAAGTCCTATAAGCCCACATATAGGCCCGTTTAAGTCTGCTTATACAACAGCTAGCTCCAGCGGCGCAGTCTGATTGGCTGCCCGTTCCACCTATGCCGTTTCACATTGACTGTATCACTCCACTCAGCAACGGTTGCTAAGCAACAACAGGCTTTACGTTGCAGTTAACCATCATTTTCTACTTCGGGAACACACACACACACACACACACACACAAAGAAATGGGCGTGTTAGATAACTTCTGTACGAGATTATTATTGTTCTTCTTAAGTTTTATTAAAATTTTTGTTCGCTTCTTCTCCGGCACACTTCAACTCTGATACATGCCTTAGACCCCGCTTGTATGGATCGGGTGATCAGGGGCTGAGTATTGATCAGAGACTATTTGTGGTCGAGTTGCCTTAACAGTGTGTAGGGAAGAGAGTCTTGAGCGTAGCAAAAAAGAGAAGCGAAAATTACGGAGGCTGCAGACTCATAAACAGACTTTAAGACACTAAAGCTCAGGTCAGTTATGAAAAGAAAGATGCGTGTCACTGTTTTGTCATTTATTAAACTAATCAGGCTGTGAACGCTTATTGTAGATAAACTTTTATTGTGGGTGAAAACTATATTCGTATTGAGCCTGAAGGAAATAAAGTGTGGTGGTGGCTCAGTGGGTAGGATACTCACCTCTGGACCAAGAGGTCATGGGTTCAAATCCTACCTTCAGCACACCACCAGAAGACCCTTAACCCCAAGTTGCTCCAGGGAGACTGCCCCCTGTAGTTAGGGAATGGAAGTTGCTTTGGATAAAAGCGCCTGCTATGTACCGTAAATGGTGGTGTGACCGGTTAAGTTAGAGAAATGAGCGCTGTAGTGCAAACAAACTTTGCATTTTCTTGTAGAAATGCATTCTAGTTTCACCTGCAGCCCATTTTTGTGAATTTGAATATACAAATACCTTTTTTTTGAATGATTACTGTTCTACATGAAACTCTTTTATCTAAAAAAAACAATGATGAAAATAGAAGTTTACTTAAAATGCATTTTGTTAAACTGACCCTGAAAAAAGACTATGAAAGACAGTGATTGGGGTAACAGTATTGTACTTACAGCTGAAAGTGGTGTAGATAGGTTTCATTGGATGGCCTGTGTTTGAAATGTATTTTGTCCTTGCGTACATATTTGAAACTGCAATGAAACAGTGGGCACTTCAGCCATGGAGTCTCCCATGTCCTGCTTTCGAGGCCTAATATAAGCGTTTCAGTCAGCACCCGTGCTCCGCTGTGCTTAAGGCGTTTAGAGTGACACCTCCTGTCCACGGGGGCCGCGTTGAGTTTAAGAAGAGCGGAGTCTGCTCCTGCTTAGAATGAAAATGCTGCAGTGAGTGTTTCCTCCAAAAATTTCATCCACTTTTCTCCCTCCATCAGTCCCTTTCAATCTCCCCTGCTCTCTCTCTCATCTCCTCTGTCAACAGAGCAAAGGAACACAGCTTCCTCTTTTGCAATCTTTCCTTGTTATTGCCCGAAGTTGCACTCTCTTTTCTCTCTTTCTTTCTCTCTATCTTTCTCTCTCTCTCTCTGGTTTGTGCATTCAACCATGACCGTGATGCTCACTGCCCTGAGCTTTATAATACACCAAATTACGGAGAGATGGAGGGAGCAAGGGAGAGAGCGAGATTCCTGTTCATCCATTGTGAGAGGGTGCTGCATGTAATATTGTTTTGCCAGGGAGGGTGTGCGAATGTCATAAATTGCTATTAGCGGCTGTTGGCTAGCTGGTTGTTCAGCTCATCTTTCACTAAGAGGAAATCATCTCTTTCTCTCTCTCTTTTTCTATTTCATTCGCTCTCTTTTTCTTTCTCTCTCTCCCTCTCTCTTTCTCTTTCTCTCTCTTTTTCTCTCTCTCCCTCTCCCTCTCTCTTTCTCTCTCCCTCTCTCTCTCTCTCTCTCTTTCTCTCACTCTCTCTCTCCCTCTCCCTCTCCCTCTCTCTCTCTCCCTCTCTCTCTCTCTGTTTGTGTGTCTTTAATTCTTTACTTCTAGAGGTTGTAGTCATCTATAAAGTGACTTCACATTCAAAATCGAATATTCGTTCTGTTTCTTAATGGGGCGGCTGGTGGCCTGGTGATTAGGGAGTTGCGATCAGAAGGTTGTGGGTTTGAATCCCAGAGTTGCTAGTGGCAGTACTGAGGTATCCTTGAGCGGCTCGAGCAAGGTACCATCCCTTCACACTGCTCGCTGGGGGAGTCCAGACTTTGCTTCTTTAGTGCGGCACTGGAGCTACAAGCCTAATAGTTGCTAACTGGAAAGAGTACTGGACTTCTAGTGTTTGTCTCACAGCTCTAGAATTGCACAGAAATGTTTCTGTAGCACTTTGGTTTTTACATTAGAGTTTAGTTGGTTTTCAAGTGGCATACGGCTCAAGAGACCCAGCCCAGACTTCACAATAAATTACTGTTTAAGAACTGGAAGCCTGATTCTCTGGGGTCATAATTCTCTCCTTTGCTAATCTGGGCCGATGCAGTATTGTGATCTTTGGCAGATCCTGTGTATCAGATGTACAACGTCATTGTGTAGTACCAAAAGAGAGGCCTTAAACAAGACTTGAAGCTGCTTCTTTGGTACACTATTCAGTGTTGCTTGCCTTCCATTTGCTACAGAGCGAAGGAGAAGAAGTATAGCCATTCACTCACAACATCACCATTAGCATAGTTAGTTAAGTTTTGTGTTGAAAGTGTTATAAGACTTTTGCCCAGTAGTATATCTTGGTAAGATTTTAGCCTGAGTGCTCATTCCTACGTTCGTCTTTTCATTGTACATACTGAATCAGTGCGCTAAAGACTCTTTTAACGGGGAGACAACTGAGACAATAAGGACAACAAGAAATTGAATGTGCCGGAAAACACAGGCACCTACAGGCACACATTTCAAAGCTGTTAACCCTGTTCGAGACGCCACAAACATGAACGCTGCAAATAATTACGAGGTGAAGAAGCAATGATGAGCTTGTGTATGAATACTGAAAGCCATGGCAGTAGAGGGCAAGAGCCATCAGTTTGGAATTTGTGATGGGGTCATTCAAACTGATGAAGGTTAAGGTGAAGGTGAGAGATGATTTATTCTATCCAGGGCCTGCTGCCAGGGGTGTAAAATGCATCAGTACATTGTAATGTGCCTGAAGGTGGTGTTTCAACAGCATTGATTTTGGAACAGATAGTTCTCTTCTAAAATCTGATAGGTTGAGTCCTATTTAAAGACACTGTGAATTTCTCAGTATACCCAATCAAGACCACAAACACCAGCTGTATTCTGTATCAAGTTATTAATATCCATTGGATACTCATGGAATCATCTTTATCATCATCGTTATCATTACGTTGCTTGGCAACTGTAGCCTATTACTGATGAACTGCATTGCCAGGTGGAAAAACTGTTGAATATTAGTACTAATAGTAATACTAGTCACTATTTTACACAAGTAAAGTCACTCAAGACCATGCTTCACAGTGAGTTTCCCATGCTTAAGATCTTACGTACTACGCCTCTCAACTTTTATAATATTCAGTAAAGTGTATGCTCAGTATTTTGGCCAAAATAACTATTTTCAAATGCATACAAACCAAGCAATTCAGGATGTAATTAATCACTTCCTAAAGAATTAATCATTGTGGGGTCCCGTATTGATGCACCTGCCTGATTTTATGGGGTCAGAGAGGGACATATGTGTGTGTGTGTGTGTGTGTATGAGAGAGAGAGAGAGAGAGAGAGGTTGACACAGCAAGATAGATGCATTGACATTTGAAGTAATGGTTTGGGCAAATGTACACAATGTACACACCACTTACCCCAAATGTAGTCGAGTGGCCAGGTTATGTTTGGTAACTGAAGTTTCTGTAGATTTGTACTGGAGCTAGAAGGCTAATGTAGCTTACAAGTAAGTGGCTAATTTTGCTAATAAGCTAATAGCTACCAGCTACCAAGTGAAGTGGCCATTATAGTCATGAGTTAACACACCACAGCACACAGTGTGAACTCTTTCTCTGTATTTAACCCGTTCACCAAGTGAAGCAGTGGGCAGCCAGCAATGCAGCGCCCAGGGAGCAGTGTGTGGGGACAGTATCTTGCTCAAGTGTACCTCTGTGGTGCCAGTAGCAGTTCTGGGATTCAAACCTTCTGATCACAGGGACAATTCCCTACCCACTAATCCACCAGTTGCCCCTAATCAAACTAGTCATGCCACTCTTGGGTCAAGAGGTTCATGAGGTTAATAACTGCATGAAAATGTGTGTTGTTATAGCTGAAATCGCTTGTTGATGCTAACAGGCTCTTTTTACACTTGATGCTCTCTGGACTAAATAAGGCCTGACTAGGGAAGGATGACAAGATAAGAAGGTAAACTACTAGCAGACTCCATCATTATTCATGAACCGACTTCAAATTTTGAGGCTTAAATCATGGTAAAACTGCATAATTGATAAAGGATATGCTAACTGTATGCTTGGTACGAGCTTCGCACTCATCAAACGTGGCTATACGGCAATGCTAGCTTGGAGCTAACAACACTACAGATTCAGTAGAGGCACTAATAAGAAATTAATGTCGTGCTAGCAGCTAATCAGACCATGAAACTCTACTTATAAAGCCAATTACAAGGCTTTTGCATTAAACATTGCTGTTTAACAGCATACACTACAGGACATTAATGATTTTATGAACGTATTTGGTGCTTAATTTTAATTTAAAAAGTTCATGAGATGAAATACTTTTTTTGTTCATTCTGTTACTCGCTCTATTCCTGAGATTAGTGCTTGTGCTTTCTCTTTGATTTGACCTTGGTGCTCCAGAGGCTGAAATGTGTACATTAGAGACTTGTGCTGCTGAATTAAGCTGTACTGCTGTTCCTGAGTACTCGGGCCCTTTTCACACCTGGCATCAACATGCGCCTTGATCGACCTGATCACAAGTAGAAAGCTCTAAGTATAGCCCTGTTCACATTTGGCATTACTTGTCTCATTTGCACAAAAATGGGATCCGTTTTTTGGGGGTTTTTTTCAAAATATATTCTTCTGTGTGGTTTTGATTTCTTCTTTTGTCTTCTTTCCTGGCAGACCCTTGTAGACACTTTCTAATACCAGGTGTGAAGCAGTTCTTCTGTAATTGGACAAACATTAACAATCATAACACAAGCAGCACCGATCCGTGTCTGAAGCGCAGCACATAGGAAATTGTCATCATACTGCAAAACAACTTATATGGAAGTTCCCCCGGTTTGTGTTGGTGCTCGAGGTGTTAGACATCATGCTGTGCTTTGTTTGCTGCTCCCATGTCATGTATAACCAAAGTTATTGTAATTTAAAAAACATGTAATATTAATAACCACTACTGGGGTTTGAAAAATGGTGTCACACACAAATGCCCATAAAGAACAAAAATGCCTAATTTCCTTTTATTTTAAGTCTTAGAAACAATCAGAAAAAATACAAGATCTTTGAACCCGGGAGAACTTTCAGGGTAGTCTCTGCCCACAAGTGGGAGGGGAAAACCCGCAGAGGGAGGGGGTCCAGAGAGTGGCCGAGAGAAAGAGCAGCAAGAACCGAGAGTGCAGGAGAACAAACACCGGTTTTTGACTGATTTACACCATTTATATTTACTGAAATCAGATTTTCCTAATACACTCTGAGTTTTAAGGTCTGATGCCGACTATTTTCTTCTGCTTTTCAGCAAGAGCCAAGAAGGTGAACGAGTCAAAAGATGCCACACCAGAGATTAAATCTAGCTTTCATACAGAAAATTGAATATTCCGTCAATAGTCCACTGCGAATTCAAGTTGGAGAATGGATGGACAGAGGAAGATGCAAAAGGTTATTTGGATTAAAATGGCCCTTTATAATCACACCACAGTACACAGTGTGAAATTCTTACTCTGTATTTAACCCATTACCAAGTGAAGCATCCAGCGACCCAACACCCAGGGAGCAGTGTGTGGGACGGTATTTTGCTCAGGGTACCTCAGAGGTGCCACTAGCAGTTCTGGGATTTGAACCCACAACCTTCTGATCACAGGGGCAACCACCAGACCACCATCAACCCCCGCTAATCAGGAGCATCATCTAGGTCACTGGGATGTGTGTACAGTTATTGGAAGAATGCGTGATAATTAAAACAAGCAAAAACACAAAAAGCAATGTTGGTTTCTAGCTTAGAAGGAATACAAACACAAGAGAATACAAGTGCAAGAGTAGCAACAGTGTAAATGTTAGTGGAGTCCATGGTTTTATATACAGGGTGTCCTCGGACTACGACAGTTTAGACGGACTGTGACGTTTATGACACTTACTCCCATAACTAGTTTGGTTGTGCGTGGCGGAGGAATACACAGTATACACAGAATTCGCAGTAACGCAGCATATGAGGGAAGGGGTTCTCTTACCTACACCGTTAAAAGCGCAAGTGTTTTTACACTCATTTTTATTCATTTTTTCTGTTACTACAGTCCAGTGTACAAGTCCAGTATATTTATGTCCGTTTCCTTTTTCTGTGGCTTAGTTGTGTTTTTATGTTCTAGATTATGATTTTACTGCTGTGTTAGTATCAGTAAGTGACTGAGGCTAGCGTGTGTTTCGACTAACACCAGGTGAAAGCTAAGCTAGGCTAACAGGCTAAGCTAACTCCACAGCAAGATAGACACTTAGATGATAGTGAGCAACTTCAAACAAGCTAAACATACCAGCTGAAGACAGCTCAAGTACTCCGCACACACGGCTCACCGTATTATAATGTCAGGTGTGAACAGGGCCTCAGTTGAGGAAAGAGCACTACTGCGATTGTTGCTATTTTCAACACGTGGCAGACATTTCTCCAGGATGTGTGAATATTAAAACAGTACTTGTAACTCCATGCTGTACTTTACAAAGGTTGAGCTTCCACTTATATTAAATTTTTAGAATTCTGTCATGTATTGTTCAAACTATAGCCATGAACAGTACTCCTAGGCACCTGTGAAAATAACATATGAAATCTGTTTAGATGAGCAGTGATTGTTTTTATATGACTAAATATACTAAATAAACTAAAGAGAATAAATACAAATAACATTCTACAGTAAATAGTGATTTTATCTACAATATATCACGGTGTTTCTCGTGGAAGTCCAGAATGACTCCATCAGAAACCTGGTTTGACTCTATCAGTCCTTTATTAAATTAAATCGGGAGCTGCTGATGGAGTTTCACAATCCAAACAACGGCTGGAGGAACCGAGGAGGAATCTGGAACCGAACCGGTGTTCTCACCAGCTCACATGCTGAGAAAAATGGATTTAAACAATTTGCAGAAGCGACTTTTGCACATCAGTGTAGCTGCACTGTGCTGTTAGAATCTGTAACTCCTCTGTTGATGCGCAGTATCAGTGTTGGACATCCTCTACACCTTCATCAGCTTCTGGATGGAGGGTGTTTCCGATAAAGTGGTCATTCAGAGTAAATGAACATCATATAAAGTAAAAAAAAAAAATTACCATTTTCATCAACTGCCAGAACGCTCGCTCCCTTGGCCAGCAGCTCCTGCACCATGACAGTTAGCCCATTCCTGGCAGCCACATGCAGGGGCCTGCACAAAGACAGCCATTCCTCAGTGACAAGACTCAGCACTGTGTTAATAGGATACTGCGCCTGTGAGTCATACATACGTTTGTAAAGCTGCGTTGGTGGAGTTGATGAGATTTCTGTCTGTGATCTTCTCCAAGATCAGCAAGGCACTGGTCTCATGACCCTACATGAGAGTAAAAATAGCTTCAATTACATAGGAATGGCACCAACTTTTCAAAAAAATTCTGCATAATTAAAGTGGTTGGGAGGATGTTTGGTATGAATCAGAACTGTTCACAGTGGCGGTGAACGGAACCAGACGTCTGCCTCTAAAAGCTCCCTCACCGCCTGACGCCTGAGATGTTGTTCTACCAGTTTTATGAAGCTTTTGGTCCTAAAACTAAACCAATTCATGGTGGAGGGATACATGCAGGGCATTGTGAAACCAAATAGTCCACTAAGAAAAGTGATTTAGTTCAGATTCATGCTTTTACCATCATCAGCATCCATATAAACACTCAGAGACACATGGAGCTTCACTGGGGGGAGAGAGAATAAAACGGCTGGATTTGTGTTGGAGACGTCTGGTTCCATTCACCAAAACTGTAAAGTAATCAGAGTCTCTACAGTGAACACCAAACACACTCTGGATGACAATCTCTGAAATATGCAGGAATCCTGGAATAAATCAGTGAATCTGCAACATCCACAGAACTGCAAACCTTCGGCTGAAAACACGAATGCGAGAAAACATGTCATGAAGAAGAAAGAACTACTGACCTTACTGCAGGCCAGGTGTAGTGCGGTGTTTTTCACTGAGTCCTGTAGCGTCAGGTCAGCTTTCGCACTGCTCACTAACAGCTCTGAAACCACAAGAGAAAACACTACGAATCAGACACTGGGTTCTTCACCTATTCACCAGCACACTAAAGGCCTTTGTCGCATTAAATACAACTTTTATTCACCATCTGCCCATTGTTTTATATTATAGTGAGTTTAGAGTGTCCCTTTAAAACATCTGTCCATTGACTTCTATTATAAGTGAGTTTAGAGTCCCTTTAAAGCCTGAATCTTGAATCCTTAACATTCTAAGCCTTTGGCACTAAAACGTTTGCACACCAGCCAGAAGTGTGTAAACAAGACATCATTCATGTTCACATGAACAGAGCATGGAGTGAACCTGGTGCTGGCTCCGTGTTAAATTGTTGACTCCCCTTATTTGAGCTGCAGGATTGTATGAGGTATGTCTTACCCACAGCGTTTGTCTGGCCGTTCTCCGCAGCCATCATGAGCGGGGTTTTTCCACCAGCATCAACACAGTTCACCTGCGCGTTCTGGCCCAACAGAAGCTGTAGACACTCCACATGATCAGTGAACGCTGCAGCATGGAGAGGAGTCCTGCAAAAAGACCGAAAAAAAAAATTATTGAGGACATTTTCCCAATATCAGGTCCTGACCTCCCTGATGGTCTTGGGCCTGCAATCAAATCCTCACAACAATGTTCCAACATCAGTACCTGACCTCCCTGATGGTCTCAGGGCTGCAATCAAAACCTCACAGCAAGGTTCCAATATCAGTACCTGACCTAACTAATGCTCTCGGGGCTGAATGCAATCTAATCCAGTCTTCCCAGAAGAGCAGAGGATGTTCCTTATAAACGCTGGAAGATATGATGTCCACAAACATTTGGACACGACACCTAGAGACCTATAGGCTCTTTTTACGGCTGATCTTAACTGCCACTCTTGAGGTTAAACAAACAAACAAACAAACAAAAACAAACATTACCTGTTTTTAGAGTCCACAGCGTTGACCATCGCAGGACCCAACGTGTCAATTAGCATTTCAGCCGCTCCCTCGTTGTCGTTTATTCTGCAGTTCAAAAAATGAGTCATCAGATATGAGAACTTCCGAGAGCTTTTATATTTGGTTCTTTAGAACCATCAAAAAACTTTAGAATCAGAAAAAACTTTACTGATCCCAGAGGAAATTGCTTATTAATATAAGCACAGACACAAACAAAAACAATACAAACTAGACATTTCTGTGGGAAAAAGCAAAGTGAGACTGCGTGGTTTCTATTAAATCAGTGTTTGGACACATGCAAACCATGGTTTTATATGCAAAAAAAAACTTCATTTAAAAAAATTGCTCACAGTGGATATTACTTTTCTGACTCTCTTCATTCAGCACCGTGTTTTACTGCTGAGCCATGGAGGGGGGCGTTAACTCACCGTCTCTTACCAAGACATTTATGGTTAAGGACGGCTGAAAACAGGTGGAGGAAACACACCCCTAACACACCCCTGAGTAATTTACTAGTTATCACAAATAGTGGTTTGGTGTTGTACTCTATACTGAGTCCGTTAGTGTATGTAATAGATATGAGTAGGAGATCAGTAATATTGACATAAGTAGAGATACTGCACTTAATAATAAACTGCACATAATTATTGAATTAATAAGAAATTGCCAGTGCAGAGGAAGGGCAGTCTTACACGGCGCAGTGGAGGGGGCTGAAGGGGTTCCCCTCCGTCTTGTGGAACAACTCCTGCTCCAGCAGCACTTCCACACACGTGTCGTGACCTAGAAAGGACAAACAGGCCGTGTGAAAACGCTCTTCCTGTCAGAATAAACTGGTGGATGAGGGCTCTAGAGACTCTTGAACTTGATGTATTGAGAGGACCCAGTCAATATCCTTCCATACAACTACTGATATAGGTCAGGACCTTTGTGTCCAAAGGTTTGTGGACACCTCACCCAGTACTCAGGACTGAAGACACGTGACCACAAACATCTGGACATGAAGTGTAGAGAGGGCCTGGCCAATACCATTCTAACTGCTATAGGTCAGGACCCTCAACACTGTGTGTCCAAAAGTTTGGGGACACCTCACCCAGACTGGAGACGTGTGTGACTGAGTGTTTTCCAGCCTCACCATTGTAACAGGCCCAGTGCAGCGGTGTGTAGCCCTGGTTGTCTGTAATGACAGGGATGGTCTCCACAGACTGGGCGGCATGCAGCAGACCACCCAACACCCCCACGTGGCCGCAGCCCGCAGCCAGGTGAACGGGGGAGCGCCCCCTGCAGTCCCGCACCATGAAACTGGCATTGTGCTGTAACAAAGCCTCCACACACTCCTCGTGTCCCGTCACCGCCTGGAGACAACAGATCAAACACACCATGCAACACTCACACACACGACTGGAACAGTCCTCTAACAGCAGGAACCAAACGGGTGAATGAAGGTCTGAGCACATTTACACTTCATCTTGAGGCATCGGCCCACTGTATTCACCTGTAAACTAGCAACAGCTGCAACTGAAACTGAAGTGGATTTTAATGTTATTGTTAATCATCAGAAAGTAATATAATCTTATTAAAGCTAATAACGACTACAAATTATGTAACTCTCACAAAAAACAAAACAAAAAATATGATATATTTTAATATAAATGAAACACTCCCCTTTTATTAAAAAAGAGCTCCTGTACCCCTCTGTGCAGGGCAGTGTGTCCATAACTCCGCCCCCTTTATTAAAAAACAGCCCCTGTACCCCTCTGTGCAGGGCAGTGGGTCCCTAACTCCGCCCCCTTTATTAAAAAAGTGGCCCTGTACCCCTCTGTGCAGGGCTGTGCGTCCCTAACTCCGCCCCCTTAATTAAAAAAGAGCCCCTGTACCCCTCTGTGCAGGGCAGTGGGCCCCTAACCCCGCCCCCTTCATTAAAAAAGAGCCCCTGTACCCCTCTGTGCAGGGCAGTGGGTCCCTAACTCCGCCCCATCTACTA
>JBBPCY010001554.1:0-16327 GCA_037974405.1 Brachyalestes nurse
GACAGTTGTTTATTCTTGTTTATAACTTCAGTATGCTCTTTATTTCTCCCACAGTGGTGAAACTGCACCATTTGTTAGTGCGTTTGTTTCGCTCAATTAGAAAAGGGAGTTGTATTTCAAATAAAGTTTGAATCTGAACCTGTGTAGTTTCATTAATGTTCCTATCTAGAAAAGGGGGGTCCTGCAGAGAAAGTTTGGGAACCACTGAATTAACAGATGATGGCCTGGTAATCCTATGCTAATGTTTTGGATTTTTTTTGTTTGTGTTATGGATTTTCTCAAAACCTGCATAACTATAGCAAATAAAGTTTAAACATTATGTGCGCATTAAGTTTTGTAATTGTTTTGTAATGTAATCTTAACACACTACACTATAAAAATATTTACCACTTTAAATATAACTATACAGCATTGAGATTTTGTCACCTGTCAGAACAATTATGTATTTTGAAGGGTATAAACATAGCTATCTCTACGGTATATCTCAGAACAATACCAGAAAAAGGATGAACATCTTTTGTTCCCTTATTTTATCTTTATTTTTTACATTATTACCGTCTACGTATCTGTACAAACACAGAGACCATCAATGTTTCCTATTAGAGATGGACACAGATAAATATTTCAGCATTTTTTTTTTCTTGGTACTGAACACATGCAGAAAAAAACAGCCGGAAATAAAAGTCTAAAGTTTAACAAATAACGATTACACATACCGGCACACACACACACGCAACAGTTCACATACACACACACGTATACAAACATGCACATACACACACACACATACTTCGATTACTGATGATTTAGTTTTTTCATTTTACACACAAACAATACAGTTTTGCACCAGACATATGAATAGCAAAAGCACCTGACAAACTCACTTTGGGGACAGAGGACAAGAATGATTCGCTGTGTCCCCATTCTATGTTTTCACATGCAGTCGAAAATAAAACCTTATTGTTTTGACAATATAGACTATACTGGTTAGAACATATGTACATTATAGCTACAACTCAAACTGCTCCTTAATAATTGTTGGGGGAAAATAAAGATTGATTCATCAATGAATTCATCGTTTCATTTGATTTCTCCAAATCACAAGGCAATCACATACTGAATTACATTGCTATGGATTATATGCTACACCAAATTCAACGCCCAGAAGGGGCTGATTCCGGTTTGCTCTAAGGAACTGGTTTTCGCCATTACAAGGTGGACCGGCACAATAGAACGAGACATTCTCTTCATCCAACATGAACACAAAGAAAAAACATACAAAAAGACTTTTTAAAAAACTATAAAGCTGACAGATTTACAACCGAAAGATCTTAAGAAAAGATAAGAAATTGTACATCTCTTCCTTTTAAAGAAATAAAACTTTACAAATATAACTGGAAAATGGTTTCAACAAAATAATACAAGAAAAGCATATATATATATATATATAGTTAGTCTTTGAGCACAGCATTCAGTATTCACATACACGTGTGAGTGCACTTGCACTGGCGCACACACACACACACACACACACACACACACACACACAGAGCATAGATAGTTCCATGGCAGTAAGACCATGAATGTCTGATTGAATATTTAGAATAAGGATGTAGTATTAGGAATAGTTTTGTGAAGGGGAATTTCATCAATTTTTCAAAATTTCAGCTTCATTAAATCGTTAAGAGGTTTTCAGAGTGGTTTGGATTCAAATTCTCTTATAGACTGTAGAAAATCTTTGAATTATGGACAACGGAGGTGATAGGAACCAGATGGCAGATGTATAGTTTAATGTCCCTCAAAGCTACCTCACACAAGGTCGTTAAATGATATGATTATGAATACACTGCCCGATTCCTGAGACATAGTTTAATAAAGTTTTAATAGAAGGTTTTTGCCTAAAAAAATCTTTTTAAAAAATCCAATGGCAGAGGGACATGCAGGGTGAGGTAGAACCCATTTAAAAAGTATTGTTTTAGGTGTACTATTACTATTTTACAGAGTGCAACGAATCAGCCTATAATTCAATTCAATTCATGATTCTGATCATTTTGAACAAAATGTAGAAAAAAAATAATAGATCGCTCATTCTCCGCAGTGAACGCTCATGTACTTTGAACTGGGGTATCATTCAATTTATAATGCATTGTTGTTACAATATAAAAATATCTGTGGACTTCATAATCTTTGGATCCTATCATCACCAATATACATTTCTATGCAATAACCCATTTCACATGAAACCACTCTGAAAGATTTGTTTTTATCTCTCGGTCACTGAAATTTGAAACACTGGTGGAATTTCCCTTTAACTTATTGTCCCTACCTTAAAAACAAACCAAAAAAAATGTCAATATACAGTACGACTGACCTATTGTGAAATTCTTATATCTTATATTTTAAACAATTTATAAGATGCAGAAAATTAGACTTACATATCTCTTTGACCTATATGATATATAAAGAAAACAATCAACATAAAAAGGGGCAGACACCCTTTAGTCCCTTTAATATATTACAGTAGTTTGTTGGAGCATTGATGGTTTTGCGGCACAGTATTTGCACCAGTGCCCTTTGTCGTATTACTGATATCCTGGAAATGAAATATTGAACCCTGAAAGGTCATTATAGCAATGACTTCTGGTTGTGAGTCAGTAGTGGTGGCTGAGTCACAACCACTGATTTGTCGTTTGCCACATGAAATAGCAGTTTTCTACTCCTACAGTACAGTAACATCAATGAAAAATGAATCAAACCCATTTAGAGGTTTTATTGTTGCTGTTAGAACAAAACCTCGAGTCTCCATGATGGTAACTTTTCAGGTAAAGGAAAAAACATTCATATCTTTTATTTAAGATAAGGTAAGGTGACATTGTCAAAGTAATTTGGGGCTACGTCTGCTAGTCCATTTCTCCTGAATGTTTTCAATTTATAAAAAAAATGGAGTTTTTGATCTTTCATTGACGTTATACTTCGCCATGAGAACATCTTCATGAGTAACTAAGAAAGACATATTAATACAGTGTGACAGTTCAGAAAAAGCATGAATTTGCAATGTAGCAAAAAAAAACACTGTAAAAAGATTCTGTAAAGAAGCTCACTTAAATGAGACTGAGGAAATGGTCACACGTGGGCCATGGAATGATCGAAGAGCAGTCGCAGTGTTTTCTGGATCCATGCACTCCTCTAAGCCAGGCATGCACATCCTGAAGTCCTTCACGTGCAACGCTTTTTGGCTCATTTGCTCTTATTCGGACAAGTACAGTTCTACTGACCATTAGGGGAGAGCTTGGGGATGGGGCAAAAATCTGGCAGATGTTGTCTTTTTTCCGTCGTTTTTTTCTGTTCTGGAAAATTCCATAGTCTCTTTTCCCATGATGCTCGGCGGAGCAGGGTCCCTGCTATGGGGGATCATGGATCGGCGTAGCTGCTTCAGTCCGAAAGACAGAGCTGCTCATGCCTAACAGCACACCTCAACACCTCTCACACTGCATAGAGTTTACTGAGGAGAGAGAGAGAAAGAGAGAGAGAGAGAGAGAGAGATTAATAAACACTGTCATAGGCTTGAAAAAGTTGCCACAAAAAACACATCTGCACTACCAGCATGAGATCCAGTACAAGTTCACACTACGGACGCCAAGTTATTAACTTATTATTGCAGGTGATGGAAATGGGATGCTGCCAGCATTGATGATAATAAGGTGAACTTGGTGAACTTTTTACATAGTGATAATTGTAAATAAATAAATAAAATCAACACATTAACATACATGTACTGTATAGTGCATGGTTAATTTATCATGTGGCAGTGGTAGCATACTTATCTAAGTTTACATATACATATATCTTTCCCAATGCGCACATCCATATTTTAGATTTCTAGATTGTATAGCGTACATTTTTATATTCTATTCTTTTTTTTTTGTTGCTGCTATTACCTTTGTACTGTCCACTGTCTGCCGTGACAATGTACATTTCCCACTTGGGGGACTAATGAAGATTTATCTTATCTTATCATATACATGCTTATATCATTAGAGTTAGGTAGATATAATATATGGACAAAAGTCTTGGGACACACCTGTTTTTCAGGGTTTGGGCTAGACTAGAATCTTTATGCTTCATGCATAACCAAGACATTTTGGACAATGCCATGCTTCCAACTTTCTGGAAGGCCCTTTTCTATTCCAGCATGACTGTGCCCCAGTACATAAAGACCTGGTTGGACCATTACGGTGTGGAAGAACTTGACTAACCCGCACAGAGCCCTGACTTCAACCCCATCCAACACTTTTGGGATTAACTGGAATGGAGATTGCCTGCCAGGCCTTCTTGTAACATCAGTGCCTGACCTTATAGATGCACAAAATTTTGTGGAAAGCATTCCAAGAAGAGTGAAGGCTGTTACAGCTGCAAAGCGGAGGGGAGGGACCAATTCCATATTACAGTCTATGTATTTGTATAGAATGTCAATAAAGCCCCTGTTGGCATAATGGTCAATATTTTTTATACTTTTGTCCATATGGTGTAGCTAACACTACCTTATAACCATGTGATCATTTTAAAAACAGCTGGTACAACAACATACATTTCCACTTTATATTCTGGTGCATGAAGTGAGAAGTAGTGTTGTGCTTTTGTAGTCATCGTCATATCCAAATGTCCAAAAAAGGTCCAAGTTTTCTAAGGTCCAATAATCTAAGTTGTTGCTGTAGCAAAAAGGAATGTCCCAATCATATCCTGTGGTAAACAATAATGACCCAAACATAGGCTATAGATATATGAAAGAAAATGAATATTGCTCCAGGTGAGGTTAAAACACCGCTGCAAACTGACATAAAACTCAAACCAGGCTTGCTAACTCAAATCATTGTGTTAAAGTTTTAATAGTAGACTTACTTTTCGTTATTTGGCTAACTGAAAAATGACACGTGACATCAGAGGCATGAACTGCTGCAAGTTTGTGTCTTTTAGCGGCCACTTGTGGACGTGTATACTGTCCAGCCAACAAGAACAAGATCTAACAAGTTATTCCTGTAAACACCAGATGCCAAAAATCTCAAAATTGCTCTGAATTTTTTAAGAGATCATTCAGTATAAATAGGAATAAACAATTCAAAAGGTTAAACTCAGCTCTACCAGTTGTACTTGGTCAGATCACCAAAAATCATGAGTATGAGTCGGGGTCAGACTTCAATTTCACCCCTGTGCTGACCTCTAAAACAAACATTACCCTAGTGTAGGATATTTGTTGTTTTCATAAGACCCATAATGTGTCTTAATTAATGCTCTTTCTGCTTTCTCTTATTATATCAACTTTACACCGGGGGAGACCATTTTTTTTTCACTGTTATCTCCCATGCACCCCTTAGACACCCCTTACACTCCTAACACAAACACACATACACAGAAAAGAAATATGACACAAGAGCGGGCCTCTGGCATGAAAGCATGAACATGAGTGTGTCGTGCCTCGTGACCAGCCCATGTTGCTCTGCAGCATGGTACCCAAAGTGACCTCACCCACTGGTCACACTGTCGGCCGCGGGCTAATGCCCGCTGCTCCTGCTAATGAAACAGAGCCAGCCAGGGAGAGGGCGGCTTTCATCTCCCACAGAGAGCAATCAGAGCTGTTAGCTTGTCTTTGGTCGTGGCTACAGCGTGT
This sequence comes from Brachyalestes nurse, assembly GCA_037974405.1. NCBI lineage: Eukaryota > Metazoa > Chordata > Actinopteri > Characiformes > Alestidae > Brachyalestes > Brachyalestes nurse. The sequence continues at coordinate 5,666 of JBBPCY010001554.1, forward strand.
AATCAGTAGGTTTTTTAAAGCTTGTTAAATGTATGAGGGCACGTGGGTGCATCCAAACCACACGAGTTAACTCTTACAAGGTGCACATCAGTGGTCATAATGCAAAGGCATCTTGCAGTAAATTGTTAATTGCTGCTCACTTGTAGCTCACTGAAACATTTATAAAGTAGATCTTTTAAATTAAATAATTACATAACCATGTCATTAACTGAACTATTCAGGCTCTGCCCACAAAGTTTTATAGATTATCAGACAATAGTAAGCAAGCTTTGTTTTGTTTTTTTTCATACAGAGTGCATTTTCATTCTGTAATGCTGAGTAAAACACCCACATTTACTAATCAGCTTGATCTGAGCACATTCAGGCATGGCCTAATATTAAAATTAGTATACTTGATTGACATTCACCTATCCAACGTTCCTTGTCTACTATTCAGTTCTTGCAGCACTAAACAATAATGTGAGAAAGGAGGAATAAGTAGAACAGGCACTACATAAGCAGGTGTTGCTATGTAAACCCTGATATGCTATGTGAAACTTTTATAAGGTGACATCTTATAGACCAGGGGTCTCAAACATGTCTAGAAAGGGCCGTTGTGGGTGCAGGTTTTCGTTCCAACCAAGAAGAAGCCACAACCCTTAGTAACTGAAAACCAAGACCAACTGATTACAGAGGTGGAATCAGGTGGGCCTCCTGCTTGGTTGGAACGAAAACCTGCACCCACAGCGGCCCTTTCTGGACAGGTTTGGGCACCCCTGCTTTATGGGGAAAGTGTTGCACTGATTGTTAGGTTTCTGAGTAAAATTATATAATCTTACTATTGGTTTGTGAAAGTTTATGAAAGTTTACATTAGTTGCCTTAGTGAATCAAAGAGCATATCATGATATCATCAAAAATGAAAGATCACTGAACAAGTGCTCATTTCATTGCAAAAATAGCGCAATTAAACCCATTTAATGTTGGGGCACAGAATTAAAAAACATCTGTAGCTTTGGACTGTATTTTTTAAATGCTGCACTGTTGGCTCTATTTTTGTTTGTTACATTCTATTAGATGTCAAAGGAAATACATATTAAGACCTTTTGTTTATGGTTAAAAAAATTCTTGAAGTACCATGAATTATTTTTGCCATACCAATACTATGCATCTTAGTCTGAACATTGAATTACTTCCAAACACAAAAAAATACATTTATGGTGGGGTGAGTAGTAAGCATGCTGCTATCATGGTGCTCCACAGCCTTCATGTAAGTTGCTGTACTACAGTTTCCCAGATAATCATAATAGGCTAGCAAAGTTGTGACTCATTGGTCAAGGCCTATCTATAGGCTAATGTTACTAATAACATCACTGAGAAACTAAAGAATCAAACTTCACACACCACACATCTTGGTTAATTTACTACATTCAATCAGAAGGAATAATTGTGCAAGTGTTCCGATTGATTGTTTTAACCATGGTTTAAGTATGAAAGTCTATAATTACTTATGCTGTTGAAATTTAAAACTACTGGTAAAATATGCTGAGTATCGACTGATCAGCTCACATATAATCTAAACTAGTGTGCAGAGCATATGGATTTAGAAGGTGGCCTTGGCCTTCAATCAATACCTTCACCTTTGAGCTCTTACCCGGTTTAGGCCGTTCCTGCCGTACCCTGGCAACGAGGCTGATTTGGAGATGAAGGAATCTGTAGGAACACATACCCACGCACACACACAAGCATACTATGAAGCACACTGGCTGTTGATGCCAGAAGCACTCAGCACCCTCTCACTGTGACCCAGCTCAGCTGCTGACCTCAGAGTGGGATGATGATACACACACAAACACACATGCTCATTACTAGGGGGCTTCTTCAGTAGGATTTCTCAGTAATCTGGATAACTTCAATCCAGTGTGATAGTAGTCCAATAGAAATTAGTGAAATGACTTGAAGGTCACCAGGGCAAATACGCAAAAACACAGTATGGTCAGTAGAGGGTGCTGTCTCCACATAAAATAATAGAAACCTAGTCTCATAGTCTGATATTATTATTGTGAAAATAATAAAGACATATACTCCCAGTAACTGCTCCAGAATAACCATATCATTTTTACTTTGCCAGAAGAAAGTAGACTGACAGACAGCATCACGTTTTAAGTGCACCAGAACTAACTTTCCAGAATTTTTTTTGTGAAGCCCAAAATCTTGCTTCTATGTTAGAAGAGAGTAGACTTTACACTCAGCACTCAGGGTAGGAAGAAGAACAGACTTCAACTCTGCTAATGACTCACCGCTGTCTGCACTGTAGTGGGATCTTGGAGCTAGAAGGGAGAGAGAGAGAGAGAGAGAGAGAGCGAGAGAGAGAGAGAGAGAGAGAGAGAGAGAGAGAGAGAGAGAGAGAGAGAGAGAGAGAGAGAGAGAGAGAGAGAGAGCGAGAGAGAGAGAGAGAGAGAGAGAGAGAGAGAGAGAGAGAGAGAGAGAGATCCAGTTACCATCAAGTTGATAAGGCAATACAATAGATATGGCAAGTCAATAATTCAGTACTGACTCCATCCGTGACTGAATGTAAAATGGGGAGATTTAGAGGCAGTACTCAAAAGAAAATGAAACATTTGTATGTATTGTTACTTGTTACTTCTTATTATGATGCTGACCTGCACAATTATGTTTACATTTACAACATTTAGCAGACACTCTTATCCAGAGCGACATACATCAGTGCTTAAGTAGTCTATGTATGCTCTTTATACTTGTTGAAGCTACACAAAGATCAACACCTGCTTTTAACTAAGTTACTGCCAGCTAAGTTACACACGTTAACAAACCCTGTCAAAAGAAAAAAAGTCAGGTTAAAACACAAATAAGAAAAAAACAGCTATGTGGGTAAGAATGTTTTTCTTAAATATAAAAGAAAAAGATATGTTAGAGAGTACTGGTTAGTCACCAAGGTGCTCATCGAAGAGGTGCGTCTTCAGATGGCGCTTAAAGAGAGTGAGGGATTCTGCAGATCTGATTGTAAGAGGGAGTTAATTCCACCACTGAAGAGCAGTGCCTGAATCTCTGAGAGGATGAGAAGTGACACTGCATGATCAGTGCCGATAAGTAAGGCAGTGCAAGTCCACTTTTGGCCTTAATATGAGCAGCCACAGGGAGCCAGTGAAGTTTTCGTAGTTGAGGCGTAGTGTGAGAGAATTTAAGATTACTGAAGACTAATCGCGCAGCTGCATTCTAAATCAGCTGAAGTGGTCTCATAGAGTTGCAGTAGTCCAGTTTAGAGATGACTAGAGATGGGACAAGTAACTGCGTAGCTTCCGTGGTGAGAAAGGGTCAGATTCTTCTGACGTTGTACAGAAGTATCTGCATGTCCTAAAGAGGTGGTCAACGTGCGACAGGAATAAAAGTTTGTCATCTAACAAGATTTCTTACCTTCTTTGAGGGGACAATAACATAGAGAAGAGAGAAGCGGTCCAAAGACCGAGCCCTGTGGAACACCCATGGACAATCTTCGCTGGGCAGCCTGGAAGCCATGCCATGCTACCTGGTAACTCTGGTCATCAAGGCAGGATGCAAGCCATTGCCAGGTTGTGCCCAATATCCCAAGGCTGGAGAGAGTAGCCAGGAAGATCTGATGGTTAACAGTGTCGAAGGTTGCAGAAAGTTTAAGAAGAATCAAAGCAGAAGACAGGCTGGCTGATCTAGGAAGTGATCTGGTTGATACTAAGAGTGTTGCCTGCTGTGCGTTGGCGGAGACTTGCCGAGGGACAGGCTGAAGGATGTTAGGAAGGATGCAAGGTCAGAAGTCTGCAACTTCAGCTCTGTGAAGGCCAAGAAGTGGAATAAATGGAGAGACACCAGTCCAGAGATAAAATACCCCTATCACACAATTCCAGAGAGACATGCAAATTAGCTTTCAAAATCATAATTTTTTTTTTGTTGTTACTATTTTGACCAACAAGTTTCTGATGAGTTCTTGTGGTGAATTTGGTATTCATGTATGCATTTCAACAAAAGTGAGTTATTTTAGCCAGCCCTTACCCATGTCACATTCATCAAGCATATCACAGTCACAACGTCATTTTGTCCATGTCGTGAAGCCCTACATTTTACAATAAAGCAAGTAATTCACATTATCCCGCAAGGCCCTGCTGTGTTAGAGCGAGTAATGGTTCATCAGATTAGTGTTTTTACACTCAATTTGCGTTTTCTTTCAGAAAGGCAGAAGGATGAGTGCGATCAGGGCTGCTCATGAATAATAGAAGACAGGGACAAAATCAGTGGGGAACAGAAGGGAGACACACACATACACACACACAAACACAGCGGGGTATAGATTCATGTACTGTTATGTTTCCAATATTAGAGGCCAGCTTTTGTCCCTGCATTAAAGCTGTATATGGGCTAAGAAATTATTTACACAAATTAAAGGAAACATTAAATTAAATTCACCTACCCACCATCTAACATGTGCAAAACAAATCCAGGTTTTGAGATGGTGTTTTCATGTACAGTAGAAGAATAACATAGTTTATAATTATTAATAATTGTTTGCCTGAAGAGTATTTGAGCAAGATACATTTTTTAAAATATAAATTACAAGTGACCTGTCCTTGTAAACAAATATAGTTTCCAACACCCACCATTCATCACCTGTTCAGACAAAAGTGGAATGAAAATGTCACAGTTTACCTCATAGGCAGGGTTAACAGAGGGGCTACTTGAAACTGTCTCTAAAATGATGGTAAATCAATGCAATATTGAGGTTCAATTAGGTTCAGTTCAGCTTTTCCACATTTGGCAAATTAACCTGGATGTTGTTTTGTTGCAGTCATTCTCAAAAGCATTTGCCTCATGGCTCCAGTGCAAAACTAAAGAAGTAAACATTATACCAGTCACCAAAAACATTTTCTTTTCCAGTACCTAAATGCAGACTTTTATTCCCAAATGTTTTATATCAATTTAGCCATAATATACATTTTCTTACATATAAATTTTTTCTTAAATATAAATACAGATAAATGATTTAAAAATCTGTCCCACACTGTCAACTACACATACAGTGTGTGTGAAAAAAGGCTGAAAAAGGCTCATAGAGGATGAAATAATGATAAACTGCACTGATTGTAAGAGTCGGCTGCTCAGCCGGACTCAAGATTACATTTCTCTGCTGTGGCATTGAGCAGAGCTTAATCATGGCCAAGGACAAAGGTCAAGATGTACGTCTGTGTGTGTGTGTGTGTAAAAATGGACCAGGGACAAATTACATTAGAAGTGTATACTTATGTCTACAATGGATTGCATTAAGGTTAGTGATGTTCAGGGACATGGGGTCAGAGGCTATGTGGGTATTATGTTCATTATTTTAAAATAAAAACTGTAATCCTGGATTTAGATTCAATAAATTGAGGTTTCTGCAGCATCCAGCAAACAATGAGCAAATACTAACTGCAAAACAGAAAACCTCATGGTTCTAAACCCTATCATAAAACTGAATAAGTGAAATTGGGTGTGATTGTGCCTAAAAAACCTGCACAGACACCTCAGGCCTTTATTTAGCGCGCTGTTGATCACTGGGCCAATCACTGGAGTGTTAGCCAGTAGAAATATCACATTTTACTCCTTTTGAATAGAAATTTATTCATGTGTGAAAGTGTATAGAGGATGCAAAAATTGGTTTATTGTCTTTACCGTATATATTCCTGTTTTTTCACCGGACATTAAATAAACAAACCTTACTCACTGATACCCTCTAAGGCTACTCTGCTTGTTACCTCTGCTATTTTTTATTCAGTGTAGTTTTTTTTAAATAATTCCGAATATTCCCAAAATAACTGAATCATGTAGATTTTATTATTAATGTCCAAAACCACAGTAATCCAGCCAAGTAGTAACAAGTAGAACACCTGCTTCTGTTCAGTGTTTTCAGTCTTACAGAACTGTATGTCATTCATTATTCTTACTAATCACCCTGTAAATTGTAGCCATTTTATACATATAAAAATTCTAAGGCCTACTATTCAGCTACTACTATAATTCTTTCTGTAACTATGAAAAGCAAATTATGAGAGAGAGAAAAAGTGAATCCCCTTACAAGTCTTTGTAGATTAAACGGTTATCCTGCCTATGTGTGTGTATATGTTTGAGTGTGTATATATGTTTGTGTACTGTTTTAGCAGTGCGTCCTGAGTTAACAAAGCTGTGACATGGATATAGGGATTCCCTTTTCTTTCTGCTTACACTCATCAGGAGGCCTGGAGGAGGTTGCTGAGGCCCACTGACTCTTCTTCAGTAATCCACCCACAGTGGGGACCAGCTGCCAGACACCCTCATTATTCAACACTGTATTACACGCCCATACACACAACTCTTACACTTGTTCCTTTGTATAGTGTTGGCTTCATGTAGATAACAGGCACATATGGTGCACAGACAGACAGATAGACAGACACCTCACAATTCCCATAACCATAACCAAACACAGAAAGGTAATGCAGGTAAGGTAATGAAAGGTAATGAAAGGTATCAATGATGCTCTATACCCTTTATATTTCTGGAACACAAGTCCTGTATTTCTAAGAAACAAAGACCCAGAGTTTGAGTTAGGAAATACCAAGACATTTTTTTACAATACATGATAAAAGCAGGTACAAATTTACTTTCAGCTATTCCAGAAAAAAACTGCAGTCAAAATATTTTTCTCTCATGTTAAACTGCCTTCAGTTTTGGCCAACATTTGACCTTCCCACCACCCCCTTCCTACCATCCAGTGATAATGCTCAGATAGTTTACGTAGAGATCATCACTGATATCCTCTTTCACCTAGTAATACGTTCTGTTCATGATGACTTTAAACCTGGCTTACAAACTGTTGTAAATAAGCAATGACAGAGTCAGGCTGTTAGTGTTATTGTTAATTTAACAGCATATTTCTAATATACACACTATATAGTACATCAGATGGATATTATTTTTAATCCTTTCATATTTCTTTTAAGAGGTTCAGAATGCTGGAGCAAGATTATCAAAATAATCCTTTGCTCAGAATGAACTAATAGAACAAGTGTTTCTAATACGTAATTAAATTAGTACAGGCCTACTGTTTCTAATCAGTCAGAGGATCTTGGGGAATCTTTAAAGTTTTCTTATTTCATTACAGGCTTTGCCCCTCTGTCCAGCAGACACTCATATCTGAACTGCAGTTGTTTGTCCACAGCGACTGAATTGTGTTAGGAGTCTTGCCCAAGGACTCTTATTGGTGAACAGTGGTGTGCTACCAATATTATTTAATTCAGTAAACTAATTGCAAAGGTAAAAAGAGAGTGCTCTTACAGCCATTAACCGTGTTGCTGTAGCCCATATTGTGCAGTGCCTCTTTACTTCCACTGCGAGAGTTCCGTGCACTGGCCCAAGGATCATTATCATAAGAACAGGACCTGGCCTTCATCTCTTCCTTCAGGATCATCCGTCCGATACCAGCTTGGATCTGGAAAGCAGGATTAAAGGAACTGATTGAATGGCTATGTTGGGAGAATATGTTATGGCTGCGGAAAACCGAACCAATGTTCTCTATCAAACCTTAACACTGTGATGTTGCCACTTTATACTCTTCAGACCTTCAGGGGTATTTTAGAAAGCAGAATATCTTAGCTTAGCTCAATGAGTTAAGCTTCAAGCCAAGTCACGGTATCAAGTACTCAACTATGGGCTCAAATTATGTGGCTAACTGTGAATAAGAGCACACTGATCAAACAAACCCCAACAAACCCAAACAGAAACATTTGGTTGGTGTGGCATTACTGTATTTAGTAGTTGGGAGAGTGTATATAATTCCTGCACCATTTTCAGATTGTTTGCTGGAGTATAGTCGGCCAGTGTCGAGGGTAATATTGTACAACAGCGTGAATGGGGGAGAATATTCAAGATCAATGCAAATGGAGAAGAATACTTTAGAACTGAATGACTTGGGGAGAATACTTTACACCAAAATGAAAAGTAAAAGTGAAGTGAAGCGAAAGTGACCATTCTGTCATACATGAACACAGCCCAGCACACAGTGTGAACAGTGAAATTCTTCCTCTGTGTTTAACCCATTCACCAAGTGAAGCAATGGGCAGCCAGGAACACAGCGCCCGGGGAGCAGTGTGTGGGGATGGTACCTTACTCAAGTGTACCTCAGAGGTGCTTAGTACTTTGGGAATCTAACTCACAACTTCAGGGAAAAATATTCAAGATCTTGTATGCCTGGGGGAGAACATTTTAGATCAATGTGAAAGGAGGAAACCAGTCAACAACGGTGTGAATGGAGAGTTAACATTTTAGATACTCTCAACAACCACAGGTATGGCACATCAGCCAAACACTTGGGTTTGTTGAAGAATGTTGGGTTGGTGAGGTGTGAGCTTGAAGTCTGAAGGGCTGAATGTTCCATTAGGTTTCAGATCTAATTACAAGGGTCTAAAACACATATGGAAAAAATATAAAGAGAAAAATCATTTTATGTACTCTGTTAATGCTCTGATTGCATCCATCCTCCTCTCCTCCTGAGGAGAACCTGCGAGTCTGTGAAACTGAGAAAGAGATAGAGACAGAAAGGAGAGAAAGAATGAGAAAAAAAGGTTGTGCTTATCAGTCTTGCCAATTCTAGCATTTTCAGTTTGGGAAGGTATTGAAATGTGTTTGTTTTATTACTTTCAGTGAACTGGAATCTGCTTCAATTGCACAAATATGATCTCTTAAATTAAACTGGTCATTTTTGTTACTGTGCCTGATATATATAATTGTTTTGACTGGATGCCTTATGCCCTGCCTTATTCAGAAAGCAGCCTGGAGTGAAATACTTCTCAGATGTAGGCAGAAAAAAGTGATATACGTAGATTGTTTGCTGTGACAGTAGAAATGGACAGCTACATTTCCATTTATTGACTGTTTGGACTGAGAAGAAAAGGGTACAATTCTAGACATCCTCCTGTATATAAATAAGAAACATGTACATTTCTATTTTACATAATAAAGACCCTTTTAAGACCCAAATAATAAAGGTTATTTATCAAAATCCCCTAAGAAACGGACCTTTAGGTGAACCAGAGTAGTGGTAGTAGTCTGACATGGAGTGCTGGTAGTGGTCAGGAGAATTTGATGAAAAGGGGGAAGACAGATTATCCTCACTGGTTTTACTCTTCAGGGCTTCGTTTTCATAGTAATCTGTGGGGTTGAACAAGACACATTCATTACCCGGGCGCAACGGCCAGGAAAGGGCTGATAGGCTCCCGCATGAGCAGCTCCCTGGCGGGGATAGTCTTCAAGAAATGGTTCAGTGTGAAAGACGAGTGAGTGGTTGATAAGAATTAAGTTAGAATAGAGGGATATCAAGGTTAAAAAAGGGAGTGGGGGCGTGAAAATGTGTTCAGTAGCACAGCAGCTGCTGATGTTCCATCACACAAGCTGTTGTGAACACAGTCTGCTGGAAAAATAGAGAGAAAGGATAAAAAGAAGAAACATCTGAAACAAAGTCTTGTCTGTATCAGAAAGCACTACTACTATTTAAGAAGGCTTAGCATAACTTTTATACTAATGATATAAAAATTGTACAATATTAAAGTATTTTTTTCACAACTACTAAACCCAGAAACTGAAATGTTCATAGGATGAAATTTGTTTTTTGCTTTTAACTCTAAATACTGATTACCAAATCCATTTAACACTTCTGGAGTTATTACTGTGATTGTGCTACACAAATGCTAATTAAATTATGTGTACACTGAATTTACATTCCATTTTTTTTTATCAATTTGTTAAGGTAAAATATGGCAAACATGTACTTTGCGCAAACTGTACGCATAACAATAACTTTTCATCAAATGCAAATTATGATAAAATATATCCACTTGACAACAAAAATGTAAATCGAAAGTTTCAAAAATATCCTTTCAACAGAACTCTCCTACTCCAGTTCTTTCTACACCAGTGAGTGACAAGTGAAATAACTAATATCAAATTGCTCCATGCTTTCATTTTCACAGACAGTAAACACCTCTTCTAAGGGTTAATTATACAGTGACAGCATCTCAGTGCATGTAATGGTGGAGGAGGTGGGTACTTACAGGGTGGATGGTTCACCGCGGAAAAGTACAGCAGGACAGAGAGGGAGGGAAAAGAAGCAGATCAGAGGAAGGGATGAGTGCATGAACAGAGGAGAACACGCTGAGGAGCTGGTAACCTTGTTGAATGTGATGGACAACAGATAGTCGCAAGCTCTGCACTACATACAGGTCATGTATTCTGATGGCTGGAACAGCCCTAATGTTTTCTTCTATAATATAATATAATATAATATAATATAATATAATATAATATAATATTCTTCTATAACAAAAACTTTGTAGACTGTAAAGCTGGGGGCATTCCATTTTTCACATGTGCTGTGAATCTGCTGCTATAAGGCAGGTGGGACAGGGAGGAAGACTAAGGCCCAGTATGACAATTTTTATCATCAATCCTGATTTTAAAGAGCAAAAAAATCAATGAATCAATTAATGATATAGGCCATATAATTGAGTCTTAAATGTTTGACAATTAAACAGATTCTAATGTTTTACTCACATGGTTATCTATTCTACATGAAAATTCTAAAACAGCAGAAGCTTAACAGCTGACTTTATTATAACACTACTACTACTGCT
>JBBPCY010001575.1:0-16324 GCA_037974405.1 Brachyalestes nurse
ATATATAGTACACATGTATTTATTAGTTCTATGCAAAAGTTAGAGAGAACATTTTCATGTTTTTTTCTGTCAAAACTGACTTTGAGTAAGTTATTCATTTTTGAGGATCAGGAAAATGACAAAAAACATGCGTAACAGATTTTTAAAAAATATCTATATATATTTTAGTCCATCTTTTGAATGATTTTCTGTTTCCATTCTTTTCCATTCACTTCCAGTTTGATACATTAGATAGAGAGCTGTTTTTTCACACCCCCAAAATCCAGTCAAGTTCAAGAAGTTCAGAGTATTTCTGCCTCTCATTATATAAGTTAATCCCGATTACAGTTTTACACTCATCAGTCTATAAAACCTTCCTCCACGTCGCAGATGTTCAGTTTGGATGTTCCAGTGCAGATTTTCCTTTTACTGTACACATCCTTTCAGACCCACAGTGCTGAGCCGACGTCTCACAGCGGAAGGATGGATAGCAACACCTGTGGATTGTTTCAGATCTGAAGTGAGAGTGTGGAGCGTGATTTTCTCCTCCTTCTCGAAGATGGAAGTGCAGTTTATCTGGTGATGACAGTTCTGGTGGTCCACTTGTGGGGTTGTTATAGGAGCATCGCTGACCTTGTTTACAGCCGGTAATTTCACGTGTCTTGAGTATCAGGATTATACCTGGATTGGGCTTTTCCACATAAAAGTGCAGGTGATTCAGATCTGATCTCTTAAATCACTTCAAGAGGTGGTCTAAGAGAACATTTAATCCAGATGTTAAAGCAGTGTAAATGCATCTGTCTCTCTAAGCCACAGAAGTCCTCCCAATACAGTGATGATGCCTGCACCTGCCCATGGAGAAGAGACCACCCCAGGACTCACTGAAGAAATGAGAGTTTCTTCAGTTTACTTTGCTTTGGATGAGAGTAACAATAATATAATAATAAGATAACCTTATTTGAATTGTGAAATAGTTTTGATTAAAAGAAAATTTAGATTTTGTCTATTCTACTAGGTACTTATACTATATTGACTGGGTTGAATAGAATCGCATTATTTTAAAAAGAGACCAAAATACACTTTTCACTGACTAAAACTAGACGAAAATAGTCATGGATAATTCTGACTAAAATAAAACTAAAATGCTCAGACTTTTAGTCGACTGAAACTTGACTAGACTAAAAAGAGTATGTACGTGACAAAGAGCGAGAGAGACGAAGTGAGAGAGAGAGAGAGAGAGAGAGTGAGAAAGGAAGAGTCAAGTGCTCAGATCGAACACAGTGGCCGAGGTTTGAACCAGGAACCTGAAGTCACTCATTCAGCCCACTGAGCTTTCGGGGCTGAAAAGCAAAAGGAACACTTATTTGACCTAGTGGACTCCAATATGGAAACAAATCAAATTCAAATTGGTGGAACTAAGTGAGAAAGTGGAGAGAAAAGTAAAGGCAGAACAGAGACTGATGAAGAGCCAGGCTCATCTCACCAGAATAAGGTACTTTTTTGTGTACTTGAAAATGGTTAGTTTGTTGTTTAATGTTTTAAAAACTTAAACTGTGTGATCAGCGGTAATTCAGGATAGATAGCAAAGCAGCACAAACCAGAAACCAACAGCAAGAACGCTCAATAAACTCAAGAAACTGTTTTTTTCGTGGCTTTGTAAAACAACTCCAAGATACAGTTCCTTTCTTTGCCTGAAATTGAGAGCTGCCCAGGTGAACCATTGCTAGCTGATTACATGCTCCGTGTCTCCCTCTGCTGGCCAAGAGTGGTCTGACTGCTGGCTGAGCACCAGGATGAGTCCTTCAAAAGTTTTAGCGCTGTATAAAACAGCTCATTGTTGTAATGTCAACATTTAGCCAACAAAGAGTAGTTCCATCCATTCGTTTTGAAGGTATGAAGATTATTTTAGCCTGAAGTGCCTTTTGAACGAGACACAATGCTAAGCAGCCTCAGAACTCTTTTGTGCACATTGTTCTTAAAAGCACAGCAACGTTAACCTCAGAGGGCATTCAGGATTGTTATTAGTTTTTTTACAGGTTGTACACTGGTGGACAGAGCAGCCATGAAAAACTACATCCCCCAGCATGCACGGTTCCTTAAAGCAACAGGTTCAATCACAAAACATCCCGATCGCTATGCAGAGTATGAAGCACAGAAGAGGCAAGACCCTTTTTTTGGAAAAGGCAAAAAAGTTTTCCAGTGATTACAGTTATTGTATGGGCTATGCCAGTCTTTGGTTTAATACACTATTTTGCTACAGGCCTACAGAGAATGTTGTTCTATCTTTCAGCAGTTTTTAAAGCACTTGTTCTGAATGCACTTTGCTCATGCACTTCCTTCACAATATTAAAATGTGCTTGAATTCAGTAGTTTAATAAGATAAGATATTTAATTGTATAATATTTCAGCTATCTTGCTTTTAGGCTAATCATGAGTGAAGTCATGTAAATTATTTTATTTCAAAATTGATTTTATAGTGTGCATTGTATGAATGCTAAATAAATATTTTTATAGTTTTGTAACATATTTATTTTAATGTAATAATAATTTCTTTCGGTTTTCGGTTTCGGACCCATTACTCTCAAATATTGTTCACAAATCTCTAAATCTGTGTCACACAATTGTTCACAAATGTCTAACTCTGTGTTAGTGAGCACTTCTCCTTTGCCTAGATAATCCATGCCACCCCACAGGTGTGGCATATCAAGGTTCTGATTGGACAGCTTGAATATTGCACAGTGTGCCTTAGACTGCCCACAATAAAAGGCCAGTGCTGTCAGTGATAGAAGCTCCAGACACTTTACAGATGAGGGTTAAAGGCTCTGCTGGTTTGATGATTACTGAGTCTGGCTGGATGAGCTCAGCAGCACAGAACGCATCTTAGAGAAGAAAAAGTTTCTGAAAAAGAAAAACGATAATGTGAATATTACTGCTTGAGTTGCCTAGCAGGTGTATTTGGTAAAGTTAACCTACTTTGCTACTTCATTAATACATAATACACAGCTTTACACTACCATTGCCACTGCTGGTCTGAGAACAGTCCACTACTCTTACCTTTGCTCAAAAGAGATGACCAAGATCCATTCTAGTCGCTTTAGTTTATTTTTCACCTACACTAGATGACCAGACAGTTATACTAACCACATTTTTTCTTTCATAGAAAAAATTGATACATTGCCAATGTTATGTTGTTTATTGTAGCCTAACATTTGCTATATAGTCAGAAAATAATGCAGTGTACATTTCTTAACTTAAAAAGTTACAAAGATGTGAACAATTACATGTAAACTAAGACAAATTCCTGGATAAATATTTATTGTGTTAGCATTAGTACTGTGCCTTTTTACAAGGTAATACTCCAAAAATATAGCAAATCGATATGTCATCTTGCCATTCTAGTTAACATTTTGGTGTTTTATTACTTTTTAACTTTATCCTCACCTGGGAGAGTAACTAATTTTCTACGTTGTCTTCATTTGCAAATGTTCTGTAGGTACCAATAATTTATAGCATGGAAAAATGTTCCTTTAGCATTCACATTGAAACGTGACACTAAACAAAAAGTTATATAGATAAAAATAGGTCATACTTGATTGCGCAGTTTTATAATGTGCATTTTGCAACAATAACTGAGATGATATTCAGCCTCTCTGAGCATATGGGTTTTATGGACAATATCATATGTAGTTTTCTGCTGCCAAAACTCTTTATGTGCTTTTAATATGTGTAATAGTCTTACCATATAAAATATCAATACTTATGTTAATATTACTGATCTACTTCTGATCTCTATTATGTACATTAACATACTCCAAGCCACTGTTTGTGTTAAGAGTAATTCACTGACCAGTCTATAATATTATCTATAATATTTATACCCCAGAATTGTGTATATAGAACAGTGTATTTCATATTGACTTTTTCTTAGATATTATTTTATATTTTATCTCGTTTTTCTTATATTGTCATATTCCAAAACAGCTGTGGAAGTTTTTGTATGACAGTGAAAGTTGTTTTAGTACTGTGACTCTCGGGCACAGTAGTAAACACCAGTGTCTTCAGCCTTCATTGAGGACATCTGTAAGTACAGCTGACTCTTGCTGTTGTCTCTGGAGATGGTAAATCTTCCTTGTACGGACTGAGAGTAGTAAGTGCTGCCAGTGTGCAGCGCAATCCATTCCAGCCCTTTCCCAGGAGCCTGTCTGATCCAGCCCATCCAGTAGCTGCTGAAGGTGAACCCAGAACCGGTACAGGTAAGTGTGTGAGAACCTCCAGGTTTAATGAGCGCCGGTTCAGACTCAGTCAGTGTCTGACCACCTACACCTGCAGGAACAGGATTCAGATTTAAAAAATCAAACAAAAAGGCAAATTGTGTAAAACCCGTTCCCTCTGTCCTCACCTATAAGACATGAAGAAATAAGAATAATTTCTCTGAGGATGGTCATGATTGAGGACGATGACTTCTGTTCTGTCATGTGCTGAATTAGTAGTTGGGTGTATTTATATTCATGCATATTTAAATTACCCCCTCCTCATTTTACTATGCAAATATTGCTTTGAAGAGAAATCTAATAGAAAAATGTATACTGGTATATTTTTTTTCTAACTGACATTTGACCAATCTATAAAATGCACTGTACTGTCTTTAATTTGTGATTATGCTTAGGATAGATTGCTTGTAATTATGTCTTTTTATTCTTTAATAGTTATAATATAAATATATAATATAAATATAAAAAATGTATTGTGCATCGCACTGCATTGACAGATTGTAAAGATTTTCACTATTTTCCTAAGTCAGATAGTGTTAAATGAGTGTAAATGAGAAACAAATATATGTAAATAATTTAGTTACAGACTTAAATAACTACATGTTCTTTTAATCTGAAATGCAACAGCTCCATTGTGGTTTGCACATCAGAAATACAATGCATGAATTCACAAGTGTATAATATGTTACAGATGGGGTGAGTTTTCATTGTCTTTTCCCCTCATTTCCAGATGTGCTCAGTCTGTCGTCTAAAAGCTCAGTTAAACACCTTTGGTTCTGCTAAATATTAATTTAGTATAAAAGGATTTTTTCAGTCAGGGGGAGAGGACTTTTAATGTGTTTCAATGTGTTATTTTGATTATTATCAGTTTCAGTGACAAACACCTCAGACAGAGAGAATGTGATGACAGGTCACACAGGATAAAACTCTATAAAGATTCAAAATGATAAGATTTGTCAATTTATTATATCAAATGAGAAGAACCTCTATGAAAATGTAAAGATTGTAAAGAAACTTCTGTTTGTGTGTGCAGTGTGTGTGTGTGTGTCACTGAATAAAATAAAAAGATGAGGCTCTAAAGTGAGAGGTGTGAGAAACAGATCTGCGGCTGAACCTGCAACACAGTACTATTACATTTTACACAAAGAGGGAATTAATACACAGATTACAATACTCCCAATTTTTTTAGCCACGTTTTGTTTTTGGGCAGCCGCTAGAGGCCGCACTTTTCTGTTCTGTGGGTTCTTTTATTTTGACATGTCTGTGCACACTGGTTTTTAGTTTGTTTATTATTCATGTCAGCTGACCGGTGTGTTCGGGGAAAGTGATGTTGGGTTTGTATTGGTTTGTGTTTAGGCCCTCGTGCCTGTTTCTGTTTGTAAATTGAATAGACTTGGAAATTGTCTTGGGATGGAGAGGGGAGCTGTGACAGATATATAATGTATGTATATGTATCATCATTTAGAAAATACAAATCCAGCAGTCCATTCTGCAATGCAATGGATGATATTTTTTTAAGAAGAAGTAAGACTTTAAGAAGTGAGACTTGTAAAGAGCCCCCACATAGCCTAAAGCTTCAAGTTAATAAAGCTTTTCCCCCTGGATCTGTCCATTGTCCAACCAAGAGCTATTCATAACCATGGATTTTTTACACATACAGAATGTTGGATCATATTTCTTATTACAAAGATATTACATAACATTTTTTACTAATATGAATGTAAATCATTAAGTATATGCTATTCAAAGAAGTTACATATTAAGTATTGCTTTTCAGTAGAAATCATTACTGAATAGACATTAATCGTTCATTAGTAATATAGAAAGGACATTACAACTCCTTGACCCTAAAACACTTGAGTGGTTTTTGTACAGCTCTGTAAGCTCTTCTGTCAGTGTGGTTCTCGAGCGCAGTAATAAACAGCCGTGTCTTCAGTCTTCAGGCTGCTCATGTGCAGATACACCTGATCTTTGCTGTTGTCTCTGGAGATGGTGAATCTTTCCTCAACAGACTGAGAGTAATATTTATCGCTACCACTTGGAGCTGAAATATATGAAATCCATTCCAGCCCTTTTCCAGGAGTCTGTCTAATCCAGGCTATATGTGCATCACTATCAGAAATCCCAGAGTAGGTGCAGGACAGCGTATGAGAGCCTCCAGGTTTAATGAGCGCGGGTTCAGACTCAGTCAGTGTCTGACATCTACAACCTGAGAAATAAATAATTTCAGTTTAAACACAGACACATAACAATCTGACATAAAAACACACATTAAATAAGTAATAGAACTCACTGATTACAGCCATTAAAGTGAGAGTGAAACAGTAGAGGACTCTGGGTTTCATGATTGTTGTTGAAATCGAATTCAAATGTAAAAAATACAAGAGTGTGTGTTTATAAAGGAATCTCATTTGCATGTCCCACCTTCAAAATGGCTCATGGATTACAAAATCTGTTCAGAAGAAAGGAAATCATTAAGTGTTTAGTTAGAGAAATTTAGTTATGTATTCGAAGATTCAGAAAGCATTATTTCTAATTGACCAGTTACATATGTACTGTCAAATAAAGACAATATCCAAATATTTTCATAAGGTTTTCTTTACTTCCTGCAAGTGCCCAAAGAAAACAATATTTGATTATGAAAGGAATAAAACAATTTAGCAATTTACCCATCTGTAACTGATATCCCAGCATTTGCATTTCTAGTTGGGTTTTCTGCATTTGGTTGTGCACTTATCTGGACATATTCAGCCAGCATGACTGTGTCCCAGTGCACAAAGCAAGGCATTTCAGTACTGCTTTTGTTGATAATATCACATACTGGCAGTGCTGAGATAGAGACATGCTTTTGCCTTAGATCAACTAATCACAGGTATAGATTCACTGAATGATGTTAAGTAAAGCCTTCAAAATCTCCCAATGGCCTGTAAAGAAATTATACCTACCTGTTTGGACTATATTTTTATATTTCATTTTCTATTGCTGCCTGTCCTGTCTTATCCCTGTTGGGTTAAAGGATTAAACAGCAAGCACAGACAGACACACAGAGGGAACAGATACATGGCGTAACTTATGAAAGTGGTACAAGGAAACTTGTAACACTTCTTAAATATAGAATGATGCCAGTCTTTCTCATCAGTACTCACACATTCAATTTTCTGCCATGCCTTCTGACGCTCTTTAGCGGCTGTCAAGGTATTGCTTTTTTTATTGAATATATGTTCATAGTATGCATATGAGCTCATTAAGAGCTCCAGCTCCACCCAAGAGAGGTGTCTCCAGTTGCTATTTTGAATCGTTTTATCTTTCCAATGATGATGCCTCTTAACGTCCTTGTGCATGCGCTCTACTCAGGGTTAATTGAACTCAGAGTTGCTTGAACTAAGTGTTATCACCTGTTCTGAAACCCAAAACTCCAAAAAAACGAACAGCTCCAAGTTAGTCAACCCAGAGTTTAGGCTTAAACCTAGAGTTTCTTAACCCTGCTTCCTGAAACAGGCCCCTGGCAGCTAGCTGAGGGGGTAAGGAAAAGTTTGGGTGCCTTGTTAGCACTGTTAGCTACACAGCTGCAGACTAAAGATGCCATAACAATAAATATGTAATTCCTGGTTGACTCCATCTGTGCTCTGTAGAAAATTGTGAACATTTTAACTTGACAAAGCATAAAACAAGATCAAGAGTGCGTGTGCTGGACAGGCAATGCGTTTTTTGCACTGCCTATCACTCCAGGTTCCCTAAGCTGCCACAAGTATAAGTGATTAGACTTCAGATAGTAAGTAAATAATAATCTGTTAACGTGTGCCCTAGATTTTTGTTTTACCTAGGTTGATTACTGTTATATTTATATATTTTTTCTTATTGTTTTCATGAGGTTTATTTTGGGGGGGACCCTTCTTAGGCTGAGTTGGGGCGGCGGTTGTAGTGCTGTGAACAAAACCTATTCACCTATATGTAGATTGCAGTGACTTCTCTTTTTCTCTGTGCCTGTTTTGATCTTGTTTATGTTAGGTCTCGGCCAATGGCCGGTAGAGGCCACTGTTTTGGGTTTTGATATATGGGACTCTTATTTTGTATTGATGGGTGTTTGTTTGTGTCATAGGTCTCTGTGTCAGCTGTCTTGTGTTTAGATTAAGTGATTGAGGTTTTTGATTGTTTTGTGTTTAAGTGTGTTTAGTATTTAAGTTCTTTGAGTCCATGTGGGTTTTGCTGGTCAACCCCCTCATTCCTGTTCAGTGTCTCTTTGGTATATGTATTTATGTTTTGAGATAAAAGGCTCTCGAGCCTCTTTGGTTTTTGTTTATCCCCTGTACAGAGTCTGTTTTTGTAATAATAATCCATCATTGGAACCAGCCTTGTGCCTCACTCCCCATGCACGCCCGACGTAAGTTTTGTGCATGAACGCGTTGAATGAACGGAATTCATTGAACATGTTCCTATTTTTCATGAACGCTGAACAGAACGAGTCAGTTTACAAATTATGAATGCAACCGTGAGTGACGTTCACATAGAAATACACGTGGGAAATAAACTTATAAAAGGGAGATATGTATGTTAAGTACAGCTAAATAATGTATGTTTGAGTTTTAGAGCTGTACATTTTCACTAGTTTGATTAGGTTTTAAAAAAGACAACAGCTGTTAGTTTATTTTTAGTTATGTTCTTTTCTGAGCTATGTCTTTGTGTTAATGTTTTCTGAATAAAAAATCCATATACAGTATACCTGCATCCACTTTTCCAAACCATAACATGATGCATTGCTAAAGTGGTAAGATCTATTCTCAACCTCAAAATTGGTTTTTAATGTAACTTTTTTCTGTGGTTGTCCAGTCCTATGACAGATGGGAGAAGATTGAAGGTGGTTCAGATAGAAGCACGTTGTATTGGAAATGTAAAAAAAAAGAACGTGAACTAGTTCATTTTCGAGCTGTGAATTTCATTCAAAATTTTTAAAAATGAACTATGAATGTGAACTAGTTCATTTTTATTTGAATGAACTGTATTTTGAATGAACTAGTTCTTTTTCAGTGTGAACTGGCACAACACTGGTGCTTGAGGAGGTAATAATTAATAATAACAAATGGTCACATACATCAGAACTAATAAGAAATGGAAACAAAACAGGGCCTGGTCGACCGCATTCTCTGTGCTCTGTTTGGCTCCTAAAAAAATTTCCAGACCGGATTTAAAAAAGGAATAAAACAGAGATTATCAACTCCAGTCCTGGAGGGTCGTGGTCCAGCACGTTTTGGTGATTTCCCTGCTCAGAAACACGTGGTTCACCTCACCAGTTAATTGTCAGGTTTAGCGAATGTGTTTGAGGAGGAGAACCATCAAACTGTGCTGGACGCCGGCCCTCCAGGACCGGAGTTGGTAATCCATGGAATAAAATATCCAGGATTTACTTTTGTATGCATGTTGACTTCTGGAGGGCCCATGCTGCCCCAAATGTTTCCTTTTTTCTGAAAACTAAAATATGGTGACTGGAAAATAAAGGAGAGTAACAGTAACACTCACCATCAAGGAGGATGAGGCGGTAGCGGTTTCGGCACTCGAGAGAATTCTCTAGGATGTGGCTGAGGGAGGTGTAGAAGAGCAGGACCTGCTGTCTCCTGTCCCACGCACTGAACCCTGCAGAGCCATCCTGGGACATCTGGTATAGAGTCAGCAGCGGAGTGGCGCATTCTGCCACACAGTAATAGTGCTGGCACAGAAAAAAAGAAAGAAAAAAAAGATCAATAGAGGTGGTAAGTGGGTATTTGTATTCTATTTGTATTCATTTAATTATTAGTACTACTTGTATTTTGTATTGCACATTTATGAACTAATTCCCAGACAAATCCATATTCCATAGCAGTTTACTTGGCCAACAAAGTCATTCTGGTTTCTGTGTGATTTGGCGCCACCTGTGGGTGACAACAAGTAACTTTTTCTGGACAGTCATGGGAGTGTGGGGTTTGCAAATTGCTTTTTATGTAGTTTTTTTATCTGTATTCACTCCAACTTTTTTCTTATTTCTCTAATATAGCTTTTTGATCATTTAAAACCAAATTTTCAAATGTAACTAGTTTTAAACTGAAACCTCTCAGTGTATTTTCTTGTTTCAAAAACAGTTATACTTTGGTAGCACTAAAATGGTCATGACAATAAGACTAATGGAATTGAAACTGAACTAAATTGAATGTGATTTAATTAAACTGAACTCTGAACTGAACTCTGAGCTGAGCTGGACTGAACTGAATTAAATTAATCGGATCTCTGAACTGACTTAAAATGAACTAAACTGAACATTGAATTGAACTGAATTTAAATTAAACTGAACTGAACTTGGCTTAACACAAGTGACCTACAGCAGAAACTTCTCAATGTATTTTCCTCTTTCAAGAACAATTATGACTTGACTTGAACTGAACTGAATTAAAGCTGAACTGAACTCTGAGCGGAGCTGGACTGACCCGAACCAAATTAAACTGACCTCTGAACTGAGCTAAACTGAACAAAACTGAACATGAACTGAGCTGAAATGGAATGGTACTGAACTGACCTGACCTGAACTGAGTTGAATTCAACTCAACTCAGCTGAACAGAACTGAACTCTGAGCTCTGCTGACCTGAGCTAATATTGAATTGGACTGGCTGAGTCAGCTGAACAAAAAAACACTGATACTAATTCACAGATTGAGAACTGATACTCCTAGTTCAGAAGTGTCTGTTCTGTGAGACAAGCTGCAGTTTAGTGTTTTACTGGATTCAGTTGATCATTTTCCAAGGTCTTGATGAGTCAAATTGTTTAGAGCATGTGAACAGTGAACAGTGTGGTGGCTCTCCAGAAATGTTTAGTTTAACACTAAAAAAGATTTATAGAATATAAGGTTTAAAATGGCCTTAGTCCACAGTTTGGTCATTTCCTGGCTTGAAGTCATTCAATGTATCAGTCCATAGAGCAGGAAAATAAACAAGTAGTCCTGGACTCCAGCCCATCAGGACCACCTGTTTTAAAGAGCCCTGTGAAATGTGCTAGCTCTCAGTCCTCACCTCATTGTTCTGGTCTGTGATTTTGTAGATGCTGTGCTTGTAGACCCTCTTCCTGATCCCTGCCCGGTCCAGCTGAAGCTCGGGCAGGTTCTTGTGGAAGCGCACGTTGCGGTCCACCTCCTCCAGCTTGTTCGGGGCTGCTGCGCTCAGGGGCAGCAGGATGTGGAGGCGGATGGAGCTCAGCGGCTCTCCGTTCTCACTGCAGAACTTCCTTATCTGCTCCTCCAGCTCTGCAGACACATTTCAGTTCTTTATTTAGATCCAGCATTTCAAACGTATGTGGACAAGGTTCCACGTTTTATTAAAATCCAGTGAATATGTCAGCAATAGTTACACAAGAGTACAGGTTTTATGGATAAACAAGACACATTTTCTTTCAAAGGTGGCAACTTACTGAATTTATTACTGAAGGTATCAAACAACACACACACACTCCTACACATACTCATACACACACAAACACACACTCTCCTACACATTCACATACACGCACACACAGACACACACACACTCCTGCACATACACATACTCATACTCATACTCATACACACACTCTCCTACACATTCACATATGCACACACACACACACACACAAACACACACTCCTACACATACACACACACACAACTACACATATACACACACACATACACACTCCTACACATACACACACTCCTACACATACACACATACACCCACACACAACTACACATACTCCTACACACACACATACTTATACACACACACACATACACACACACACAAACACAAACACACACACACACACACACACAAAGAAGAACTAAACAAGATCTTACAGATAAAGTGATAAAGGTGATATTAGACTGGAGTTAAGAGTGATATTATTATGTTCCCTAAATAAAGCTGCTGAAGACATTTACAGCAGTGCCACAGTGACAGTGTCTGTAATATAAAAGGGTAGTTTTTTTCTAGCAGTGTATTTATTCCAGTTACTAACATACTGTCTAGAGCAGGGGTCACCAACATGGTGCCACCAAAGGACCACATGAGTAGCCCGCGGACCTGGGCTGCTCTAAAAACAGCACAACTCACCAGTGAGCAGCATCTAACATTTAATTTGATCCTGTTTCTATTCGTCTTTAATCACATTTGCATTCATATAGATTTGAAAATGAAAATAAATCTAATTTCTAAAATCTAATTTAATATACATGACGTTTAGATACACTCTGTTCTAGTGTATAAAACTGGTAGCCCTTCGTATGACCTGTGAAGTAGCTCTCAGTTTCAAAAAGAGGGTAAGGGTTGGGTTCAGGTTATAGGTTGAGGGTTGGGTTAATTTATATTTATATGGATGTGAGGTGCGCATCTACAAAGCATCAGGTTCTTCTCCTGACTTTTTAGTCCAGCCATCAAATGGATTTGGAATTTATTTATATCATTCTTAATCTTCATCTTACATTAATAGACACCAGTTTCATCAGTAGCACCTGATTCTATTTAACCTGATTCTATTTAAAGGATTAAGTAGTTCATTTGTTTAAAAATGCTTTATGATTCAAATGCATAATTAGCGCTTAAAAGTTTGTAAGTTTGTGAGTCACAGACCCTTTGTTGTGTGTCTGTGGTGTATTTATTTATTTATTTATCATTCTTAATCTAAACTTTACATTAATAGACACCAGTTTCACCAAAATCAATTATTAGTACAGACAGTGTATTTGGCCAGTACAGTCATTCTGACAAGTGTGATGTTGCTGCCCCCTGGGGGTAAAACTACATGGTTCTTACTCGAGGACGTGTGTGTGTGTGTGTGTGTGTGTGTGTGTGTGTGTGTACCTGGCAGTACAAGCTTTAGGTAGCCCAGGTAGAAGGACCAGGCCAGGCCATGAGCTACATTCATCTTCCTGCTCTCACATACCTCTGAAATCTCCACTGGAGCAGGACCCTGGGGGGATAAAACACAACAGAGAGAGATGAAAAGAGAAAGAGAGAAAGGGAGAGATGGAAAAAGAAAGTGAGAGAGAGAGAAAGGGAGAGATGGAAAAAGAAAGTGAGAGAGAGAGAGAAAGAGAGAGAGAGATATGGATCTGGTTTCCATGCCTTACTATATGGTATTACTATTATACAGTATTAGAGTATAATCTATTGTAATATATATTAACTCATTGCGTGATAAGGTGATTTGATACACTGGTTGCGGAGTCTTAGGTACCAGGAAAAATAATATTTAAAAACAGTTTAAATGAGTAGTTAGTTAGAGTTTTTCACATTAGTAAAGTGAGTAACACTAAATATACTAAATAAAACTAAAAAGAAGAAATACAAATAACATTATACGGTAAATAGTGATGTTATGTTCAGTTTATCAGTGTGTTCCTCATGGAGATCCAGTATTACTTGTAGTTATAAAATTAAATCAGGAGCTGAGGATGGAGTTTTACAAATCCAAATAACGCCTGGAACCGAACCCGTGTTCTCCTTTTTTACAAACAAAATAAAATCTTTTTACTTTTTACTGATTTCCGATTGTTTGGTTTGTATTCTATTAGAATGTTCACTTTTACTAGCAGGAAGACACATTAATTTTCACACAATGAGAAAAATGACTTTAAACAATTTGCATAGGGGCCTAAGACATGTAACAGGTGTATTTAACTGGTTACACACAATAAATATATATAAGAACAATCAGATTACTGTAACATGTTACTTTGAACTCGTTTACCCAAAACTACATGGTAAAATTCCAAACATGGGTCGATGCAAACCCTTTATTCACTTTTATACCTCCATCCCTTACAACAAGTGAAAACTGCTGAAGTCAGATTACAGAAACTGCTGAGACAGAATTACAGAACCGATGCTGCGTCATGTTGGTCAAGAGATCTTGAACTTTGTAACCTGCTGCCCACACAAGCAAGCACAAACGACTTTGACAAGAAGATTTAACCGACCCAACTGTTTAAAATGCTAATCAATATAACCAGAGGCAGACAAAGCACCTAACATTACTGAAGTGAAAGTACAGATACCACTAGTCTAATGTTACTCCAATACAAGTGAAAGTCATACAGTCAAATTTCACTTAAGTTAAAGTACTGAAGCGCTTGCTTCCAAAAATACTTAAGTCTTAAAAGTACATATTTCACTGCATTGTTGATTTATTGCCACCACTTAACTCTACACTACACACCTGCACTAAAGGTGTGTGTATGTACTGTATATTTGAATGAAGTTGACAACTGAACCTCCGTAAATGCAGCAGTTTGTTTTAGGCAAACAGGGCACACACTTAAAACAATACGATTTTTTTATCTTTTCAGTAAACATAAACATTGACTCTGATTATGGCCATGGATGCGGCATGAAGAGTCGCTGTCTCTGTCCATTCTCCTGCCACTGATTGACTGTGATTAAGAAATGCTGGCGTTGCAGTGTTACCTTGATAGAAATGTAGTGAAGTGAAAAGTACGGTTTTATCTTTCAAATGTAGGGTGAAGTGAAAGTTATACGTTTCCAAATAAAAGACTACTCAAGTGAAGTACAGATACTCAAAAACTGTACTTAAGTACAGTACTCAAGTAAATGTACTGTCCACCTCTGAATGTAACACAATAAACCATTGTAACCTACGGAACTTCACTTTACTGTATCACATGTCATATTCAAAAATATCCAATATTTTTCTGTTTGAGGTCATTTCTAGAAGTGTCGTACGTGCACTAAATATATAAACTATGGCTACATAGCTGTATTCACATATTAAAAAATGTGTTGTAGAATGTCTATATGTTTTAATAAATGTTACACAGCCCACAGGCTGAAAACCAGTGGTGTAATGAATTACGCAGCAGAACGCAGTTCTTTATGGAATTTCCCAAATACAAATATAGAGTCCATGCACATGATAGCAGAAGAAGCTTAGCTCATAAAAATCACTTCCCTCAGGAAAAGGACATGTGATCCTGAATATTTTTAGACCATCCTCTTTTCTAATTAGCAGTATGGTCATAGAAAACACTACAGTACTTGTGATTATCTGTATAACACCTGAGATTGCAGTGTAACACCTAATATTTCTGTGGGTGGAGACGTATCTCTACAGGAATGTTGATTACAGGGAAAACTGATCTTTTGATTCTCCGACCACATATGCAGGGGCGTCGTAGTTGGGTGAAAAGTGGGACTAAATTACCAGGGCCCCAAGTCGTGGGGAGGGCCCCTGAGGAGTAAAATTTTATTTTCCTTTAAATGTAATTTTAAGATCACAATAAATGTTGTTAACTAATGTAAATGCTAAATGCATCAGTTGATTGATGTATTAAATTGTGTCCAAGGTAATTGTGAACCTCGAGCTTATGGGGGCCCATGGCCACTGCTTGTGCATAGGGCCCAGAATTTGGTGCTATGCCCCTGCACATATGCGTTTAGTTTAATGTACAAGAAAAGACAACTTACTACAAAATCAGATAACAAATTCATTTGAAATGTATAACACACTCTAATTTTTGGCACTTTGACAGATATTAACGTGCACTCCAGTAAGATTTTGGCTTGTGCAACCTAAAGCTGAAAAGCTTGTCAAGCTTGTTTCTATGAAAGAACACGTTTGTGGCAAGAACATGGATTGAGCAATTCAAGCCGCAGCATGGAGCTTAAGTGTTTTTTTTTCTTTTTTTGGTGTTAATGTATTGCAGTGTCTAAATATCTGCACTTCTATCACACATTTATTTTTTAAACGGGCTATGTAAATAAACTTGGCTTGAGAGCGGTCATTACCAGCACTCCGAGGGTCTTGAGCAGCAGGTAGAGGGCGCTGGTTAGGACCACCGAAGCCCATTGCTTCGGTGTGTGAGTGACGCCTCCCAATAGCAGAATCAAAAAAGCCACACACACTCCAACGAGTGTAGCTTTGCTGAAACAGGCCTGAAGCATCTGCTGGATATGCCCACCATACCTGGCAAAGAACAACATACTTCAATTAAACACACACACACACACACACACACACACACACACACACACACACACACACACACACACACACACACACACAC
>JBBPCY010001621.1:0-16317 GCA_037974405.1 Brachyalestes nurse
ACTTGACGGTGTCTCACCTCCGCCTAGAGGAGCCTGTTCTAGAACCGATAACCCTCGTTTAACCTCACCATCCCTTGCTCCTGCCGCCTATATACCGCCGTCGCAAGCTTACCCTGTGAAGGCCCTACAGTAAGCATAATGGGTTCAGCCCAGAACGTCAGGTCGAGGTGTAGCTTACGAGATGGGAAGAAATGGGCTACATTTTCTATTACAGAATATACGAATTACACCATGAAATAGGTGCCTGAAGGTGGATTTAGCAGTAAAAACAAACTAGAGTGTTTTTTTGAAATAGGCTCTGAGACGCGTACACACCGCCCGTCACCCTCCCCACACCAAACCACACAGTAAATAACAAAAAACTTCCTCCAAGCGGGGAGGCAAGTCGTAACATGGTAAGTGTACCGGAAGGTGCACTTGGATCATCAGAACGTGGCTGAGCAGCTAAGCATCTCCCTTACACTGAGGAAACACCCATGCAACTTGGGTCGTTCTGAGCTAAAAAGCTAGCTTTTAAACCAAACTACCACACCATCATCACTCCACCTTACACAACACACAAACAACTTAACTAAAACATTCTTCTGCCTTAGTACGGGCGACGAAAAAGGCACTAATCTTCGAGCAATAGAAAAAGTACCGCAAGGGAAAGCTGAAAAAGAAATGAAACAACTCATTAAAGCACAGAAAAGCAGAGACTAATCCTCGTACCTTTTGCATCATGATTTAGCCAGTAAAACTGAGCAAAAAGAATTTTAGTTCAAAACCCCGAAACCATGCGAGCTACCCCGGGACAGCCAAATTTATGGGCAAACCCGTCTCTGTGGCAAAAGAGTGGGAAGATCTCCGGGTAGAGGTGACAAGCCTACCGAGCCTGGTGATAGCTGGTTGCCTAAAAAATAAATAGAAGTTTAGCCTCGTACTCCTCCATCCCCCCAAACCATAAATGGAATAGAGAAAGACACGAGAGTTAGTCAAAAGAGGTACAACTCTTTTGACTCAGGACACAACCTTAAACAGGAGATTAAAGACTATACTCACCAAGATTTCTGCTTCAGTGGGCCCAAAAGCAGCCACCTGCCCAGAAAGCGTTAAAGCTCAAACAGAAGAAAATCTATTATTTCAGCATTTCCTCTAAAATCCCTATTTATACTAGGCCTCTCCATGAGATCATGGAGGAGACCCTGCTAAAACGAGTAATAAGAAGACACCCCTTCTCCTGGCCCATGTGTAAGTCAGATTGGACTAACCACTGACAATTAACGAACTCACCCAAAGAGAGTAATGTTTCCAAAACCACAAACAAGAAAACCCCACACCCCCGCCTCGTTAACCCCACACTGGTGCGCCACCCCAGGAAAGACTAAATGGAATGGAAGGAACTCGGCAAACACTTCAAGCCCCGCCTGTTTACCAAAAACATCGCCTCCTGCAAAACCCTAACGTATTGGAGGTCTTACCTGCCCAGTGACATTACTGTTAAACGGCCGCGGTATTTTGACCGTGCTAAGGTAGCGCAATCACTTGTTTTTTAAATGAAGACCTGTATGAAAGGTGAAACGAGGGCTTAACTGTCTCCCCCTCCTAGTCAATGAATTTGATCTGCCCGTGCAGAAGCGGACATAAACCTACAAGACGAGAAGACCCTTTGGAGCTTTAGACATACGTCAACTGTTCTTAACCCCAAATTAAATGGAGCAAAACGAAACATCATCTGACCAAAGTCTTCGGTTGGGGCGACCATGGGGAAAAACAAAACCCCCACGTGGAAAAGACTATTATTTTTAAACCAAGAAAAATATTTCTAAGTCACAGAATATCTGACCATAAAGATCCGGCCGATTGAAGCCGATCAACAGACCAAGTTACCCTAGGGATAACAGCGCAATCCCCTTCAAGAGTCCATATCGACAAGGGGGTTTACGACCTCGATGTTGGATCAGGACATCCTAATGGCGCAGCCGCTATTAAGGGTTCGTTTGTTCAACGATTAAAGTCCTACGTGATCTGAGTTCAGACCGGAGTAATCCAGGTCAGTTTCTATCTGTAATGCTATTTTTTCTAGTACGAAAGGACCGAGAAAATGAGGCCCATGCTTAAAGCACGCCTCCCTCTAACTTTATGAAATCAACTCAATAAAACAAAAGAAGGGCAAAACCAGCCCCCAGATAAGAGATAAGTTAAGGTGGCAGAGCCCGGATAAATGCAAAAGACCTAAGCCCTTTCTCCCAGGGGTTCAAATCCCCTCCCTAACTATGCTAACTTTTCTATTCACCCACCTAGTCAACCCCATTGCCCTTATTGTGCCAGTCCTCTTAGCAGTTGCCTTCCTCACCTTAATTGAACGAAAAGTTTTAGGGTATATGCAACTACGAAAGGGCCCTAACGTAGTAGGCCCTTACGGCCTTCTTCAACCTATCGCCGACGGCATTAAACTCTTTATTAAGGAACCAGTCCGCCCATCAACCTCTTCCCCATTCCTATTCTTAGCAGCACCAACACTAGCCTTAACCCTAGCCCTCATATTATGAGCCCCCATACCAACCCCCTACCCAATTACTGACTTTAACCTAGGAATCCTTTTCATCTTAGCCCTCTCTAGCCTTGCCGTCTACTCCATCTTGGGCTCCGGATGAGCATCCAACTCAAAATACGCCCTAATTGGCGCCCTCCGAGCAGTAGCACAAACAATTTCATACGAAGTTAGCCTCGGGCTAATTCTACTCTCCACTATTATCTTTACAGGGGGGTTCACCTTGCAACTATTTAATACCAGCCAAGAACCCATCTGACTACTACTCCCTGCCTGACCACTAGCAGCAATATGATTTATCTCAACCCTAGCAGAAACAAACCGAGCCCCATTCGACCTCACAGAAGGCGAATCCGAGCTAGTCTCCGGCTTTAATGTGGAATATGCCGGAGGCCCCTTTGCATTATTTTTCCTTGCAGAATACGCCAACATTCTCTTAATAAATACCCTCTCGACAATTCTCTTCTTAGGAGCATCCCACATTCCCGCCATCCCTGAGTTAACGTCCATCAACCTAATAACCAAGGCTGCTCTCCTGTCAGTCTTATTTTTATGAGTACGAGCCTCATATCCCCGATTCCGATATGACCAACTAATGCATTTAATCTGAAAAAATTTTCTCCCTCTTACACTAGCCATAATCCTATGACACATAACACTACTAATTGCACTTGCAGGCCTACCCCCTCAGTAGCACCCGGAACTGTGCCCGAATGCCCAGGGACCACTTTGATAGAGTGACTAATAGAGGTTAAAATCCTCTCAGCTCCTAGAAAAAAGGGACTCGAACCCAAACTTAAGAGATCAAAACTCTTAGTGCTACCACTACACCATTTCCTAGTAAGGTCAGCTAAAAAAGCTTTTGGGCCCATACCCCAAAAATGTTGGTTAAAACCCTTCCCTTACTAATGAACCCCTATGTACTTACTGTATTCCTTATTAGCCTTGGCCTAGGCACAACCCTTGCTTTTGCGAGTACACATTGACTCCTCGCCTGAATAGGCCTCGAAATCAACACATTAGCCATCTTACCCCTCATGGCTCAACACCACCACCCACGAGCAGTAGAAGCCACAACCAAATATTTTCTTACCCAAGCAACAGCAGCAGCAACACTATTATTTGCCACCATAACTAATGCATGACTTACCGGAGAATGAAACATCACCTATATACTTCACCCCCTCCCATCAGCACTAGTAACAACAGCCCTCGCACTCAAAGTAGGACTTGCCCCACTGCACCTCTGATTGCCAGAAGTTCTTCAAGGACTAAATATATCAACAGGACTAATTTTAGCAACCTGACAAAAACTAGCCCCCTTCGCACTACTAACTCAAATTTCTCATACCACACACCCCCAACTCTTAACCTCCCTAGCAATTTTATCCGCCCTTATTGGGGGCTGAGGGGGGCTAAACCAAACTCAGCTACGAAAAATCCTAGCATATTCTTCAATCGCCCACCTTGGCTGAATAATCATTATTATTCAATTTGCCCCACAACTTACTACCTTTACCCTCCTTATATATATTGTTATAACATCCGCAGCCTTCTTAACATTTAAACTTATTTCCGCAACAAAAATCAACACGTTAGCACTATCCTGATCAAAAGAACCAACCATCACAGCCCTCGCTACCTTACTTCTACTGTCACTTGGTGGCCTCCCCCCCCTCACCGGATTCTTACCAAAATGACTTATTCTCCAAGAACTGACAAAACAGAATCTCCCTCTTACAGCCACTATTATGGCCCTAACCGCCCTATTTAGCCTCTACTTTTACCTCCGCCTTTGCTACTCAATAACTCTTACCGTCTCACCTAATACAAACAACTCCTCCGCCCCCTGACGCCTTAACAACACCCAAATATCCCTCCCCTTGTCAACTTTAATGATCGCAGCCCTACTTCTCCTTCCAACCTCTCCAGCCCTAATAACGCTCCTTTTTTAAGAACTTAGGCTTACTTAGACCAAGGACCTTCAAAGCCCTAAGAAGAAGTGAAAACCTTCTAGTTCTTGAATAAGACTTGCGAGACTCTACCCCACATCTTCTGAATGCAACCCAGACACTTTAATTAAGCTAAAGCCTTTCTAGATGAGAAGGCCTCGATCCTACAAATTCTTAGTTAACAGCTAAGCGCTCAAGCCAGCGAGCATCCATCTACTTTCCCCGCCGCCCAGAAAAAGGCGGGGAAAGCCCCGGCAGAGGTTAAGCTGCGCCTTCAGACTTGCAATCTGGTGTGCCTTACACCACGGGACTCTGGGAGGAAGAGGGCTCAAACCTCTGTTCATGGGGCTACAACCCACCGCCTAAACACTCGGCCATCCTACCTGTGGCAATCACACGCTGATTTTTCTCCACTAATCACAAAGATATCGGCACCCTCTACCTTGTATTTGGTGCTTGGGCCGGGATAGTAGGTACTGCCCTAAGCCTCTTAATCCGAGCAGAGCTAAGCCAACCCGGATCTCTTTTGGGGGACGACCAGATTTATAATGTTATTGTTACAGCGCATGCATTCGTAATAATCTTTTTTATGGTAATGCCTATTATGATTGGGGGTTTTGGGAATTGACTCGTACCCCTAATGATTGGGGCCCCCGACATAGCATTTCCACGAATAAATAACATAAGTTTCTGGCTTCTCCCTCCGTCTTTCCTCCTCTTACTAGCCTCCTCCGGGGTCGAGGCAGGGGCCGGGACAGGCTGAACAGTTTATCCTCCCCTCGCCGGCAATCTTGCTCACGCAGGGGCTTCCGTGGACCTAACTATTTTTTCACTCCATCTCGCAGGGGTTTCATCTATTCTTGGCGCAATTAATTTTATCACAACCATTATTAATATAAAACCCCCCGCCATCTCACAGTACCAAACCCCATTGTTTGTTTGAGCTGTTCTAATTACGGCTGTTCTCCTACTTCTCTCTCTCCCCGTCCTAGCCGCAGGTATCACTATACTTCTGACGGATCGAAACCTAAACACAACCTTCTTTGACCCTGCCGGGGGGGGAGACCCAATCCTTTACCAACATTTATTCTGATTTTTTGGTCATCCTGAAGTATATATTCTGATCCTGCCGGGCTTCGGGATAATTTCACACATTGTTGCCTATTACTCGGGGAAAAAAGAACCATTCGGATATATAGGCATAGTTTGGGCTATAATAGCAATTGGCCTTTTGGGCTTTATTGTTTGAGCCCACCATATATTTACAGTTGGCATGGACGTAGACACCCGAGCATACTTTACATCTGCAACAATAATTATTGCCATCCCCACAGGCGTTAAAGTTTTCAGTTGACTAGCTACCCTGCATGGGGGCTCAATTAAATGGGACACACCCATGCTATGAGCCCTGGGGTTTATTTTTCTCTTTACAGTTGGAGGTCTAACAGGCATCGTATTAGCCAACTCATCCCTCGATATTGTTCTCCACGACACTTACTATGTAGTTGCCCACTTCCACTATGTCTTATCAATGGGTGCTGTCTTTGCCATCATGGGGGCCTTCGTTCACTGATTCCCCCTATTTACAGGCTTCACCCTACATAACACTTGAACAAAAATCCACTTTGGCGTAATATTCATTGGTGTAAACCTTACCTTCTTCCCCCAACATTTTTTGGGCCTGGCCGGCATGCCTCGACGATATTCTGACTACCCAGATGCATATACCCTTTGAAATACAATCTCCTCAATCGGCTCATTAGTATCTCTTGTCGCTGTTGTAATATTTTTGTTTATTTTATGGGAGGCATTTGCTGCTAAACGAGAAGTTTTATCCACCGAACTTACTTCAACAAACGTTGAATGACTCCACGGATGCCCCCCTCCTTACCACACATTTGAAGAGCCAGCATTCGTCCAAGTGCAACTGTGCGAGAAAGGAAGGAATTGAACCTCCGTAGACTAATTTCAAGTTAGCCACATAACCGCTCTGCCACTTTCTTTTATAAGATGCTAGTAAAATATTACATTGCTTTGTCAAGGCAAAATTGCAAGTTAGACCCCTGCGCATCTTAAGCTTCAAGCTTAATGGCACATCCATCACAATTAGGATTCCAAGACGCGGCCTCCCCTGTAATAGAAGAACTTCTCCACTTCCACGATCACGCATTAATGATCGTTTTTTTAATCAGCACTTTAGTTCTATATATTATTATTGCTATGGTCTCCACCAAACTTACCAACAAATATATTCTGGACTCCCAAGAAATCGAAATTATTTGAACTATTCTGCCCGCAGTTATTCTTATCATGATTGCCCTTCCCTCCCTTCGAATTCTCTACCTAATAGACGAAATTAATAACCCCCACCTGACTGTAAAAGCCATCGGCCATCAGTGGTACTGAAGCTACGAGTATACAGACTACGAGAGCCTTGGCTTCGACGCCTACATAATTCCAACCCAGGATCTTACCCCGGGACAATTCCGCCTTCTCGAAACAGACCATCGCATGGTTATCCCCATAGAAGCGCCAATTCGAGTCCTAGTCACAGCCGAAGATGTCCTCCACTCTTGGGCCGTTCCCGCCTTGGGGGTAAAAATAGACGCAGTCCCTGGGCGCCTAAACCAAACAGCCTTTATTGCTTCCCGCCCCGGGGTATTTTATGGACAATGTTCCGAAATCTGCGGCGCCAATCACAGCTTTATACCAATTGTAGTAGAAGCCGTCCCCTTAGAACATTTCGAAAGCTGATCCTCCTTAATGCTTGAAGACGCCTCACTAGAAAGCTAAACAGGGTTAAGCGCTGGCCTTTTAAGCTAGATATTGGTGCCTCCCAACCACCTCTGGTGATATGCCCCAATTAAACCCCGCCCCATGATTCCTTATCCTTTTATTTTCCTGAGTGGTTTTCTTATTGGTTATTCCATCCAAAGTGCTTAAGTACATCTTCCCCAACGAGCCAGAAACACTTAATACTAAAAACTCAAAACCAGAGCCCTGAAATTGACCATGACATTAAGCTTCTTCGACCAATTTATAAGCCCCACATATTTAGGCATTCCATTAATTGCCATCGCACTCACATTTCCTTGAATTATGCTCCCAGCCCCCTCAAGCCGGTGATTAAATAACCGAACAGTCACACTTCAAAGCTGATTTATTAACCGATTTACACAACAACTGCTTCTTCCCCTAAACCTACCCGGCCATAAGTGAGCTCTTTTACTTACCTCGCTTATAATCTTACTTTTGTCTCTTAATATATTAGGGCTTCTGCCCTATACCTTTACCCCCACAACACAACTCTCATTGAATATGGGCATAGCCCTTCCATTCTGACTGGCCACCGTCATTATTGGAATACGTAATCAACCAACCGTAGCACTAGGTCACCTTCTACCAGAAGGCACCCCAATTCCCCTCATCCCCATCCTAATCATCATTGAAACAATCAGCCTATTTATCCGACCCTTAGCCCTAGGTGTCCGACTTACCGCAAATCTCACGGCTGGCCACCTTTTAATTCAACTAATTGCCACTGCAACTCTGGTTCTCCTCCCTAAAATCACGACCGTGGCCCTTCTAACTGCCCTGGTCCTCCTCCTCCTAACGCTTCTTGAAGTAGCTGTAGCAATAATTCAAGCATACGTCTTTGTTCTTCTACTAAGCCTATATTTACAAGAAAACACCTAATGGCCCATCAAGCTCACGCATATCACATGGTTAACCCAAGCCCCTGACCCTTAACTGGCGCAATCGCAGCCCTCCTGATAACATCGGGTCTCGCTGTTTGATTTCACTTCCACTCAACAACATTAATAACCCTAGGCTTAATTCTCCTCCTGCTCACAATATATCAATGATGACGGGACATCATCCGAGAAAGCACCTTCCAGGGACACCACACTCCCCCCGTCCTAAAAGGCCTGCGATATGGAATAATCCTATTTATCACATCTGAAGTTTTCTTTTTCCTCGGGTTTTTCTGGGCTTTTTATCACTCAAGCCTTGCCCCCACCCCCGAACTTGGGGGATGCTGGCCCCCCACAGGAATCACTACACTTGACCCGTTCGAAGTGCCACTATTAAACACCGCGGTCCTCCTGGCCTCAGGCGTAACTGTCACCTGGGCCCATCATAGCCTAATAGAGGGTGAACGCAAACAAGCTATCCAAGCACTCTTTCTTACCATCACCCTGGGCTTCTACTTCACTGCCCTTCAAGCCATAGAGTACTATGAAGCCCCCTTTACAATTGCCGACGGAGTTTACGGCTCCACATTTTTTGTAGCAACAGGGTTTCATGGCCTACATGTTATTATTGGCTCAACATTCCTAGCTATTTGCCTCCTCCGCCAAATCCAATACCACTTTACATCTCAACACCATTTCGGATTTGAAGCAGCCGCCTGATACTGACACTTCGTTGACGTCGTGTGATTATTCCTGTACATCTCTATTTACTGATGAGGATCATATCTTTCTAGTATAATTTAGTACAAATGACTTCCAATTATTTAATCTTGGTTAAATCCCAAGGAAAGATAATGAATCTAATAACAACAATACTCCTTATCTGCTCAACCCTCTCACTCCTCCTGGCCCTCCTATCCTTCTGACTTCCTCAAATAAACCCCGACATAGAAAAACTATCCCCATATGAATGCGGCTTTGACCCTCTCGGATCCGCACGACTACCCTTTTCCCTCCGATTTTTCTTAGTCGCAATTCTTTTTCTCTTATTTGACCTAGAAATTGCTTTACTTCTTCCACTTCCCTGAGGAAACCAACTCCATCCAACCCAAACCCTTTTCTGAGCCGCAACCATTCTTATCCTACTAACCCTCGGGTTAGTATATGAATGAATACAAGGCGGCCTTGAATGAGCAGAGTAGAGAGTTAGTCCAACAAAGACCTTTGATTTCGGCTCAGAAAATTGTGGTTAAATTCCACAACCCTCTTATGACACCTACACATTTTAGCTTCTCCTCAGCATTCGTCCTAGGACTTATGGGATTGACCTTTCACCGCACCCACCTCCTATCTGCACTCCTCTGCCTGGAAGGAATAATACTCTCCCTTTATATCGCCCTAGCCCTATGGGCCCTTCAACTAGAAGTTGCCACTTTCTCCTCGGCTCCTATGCTACTCTTAGCCTTCTCAGCCTGCGAGGCCGGCACCGGCCTCGCCCTATTGGTCGCCACTGCCCGAACCCACGGAACAGACCACCTCCAAAACCTCAACCTCTTGCAATGTTAAAAATCCTAATCCCGACAGCTATACTCTTCCCCACAATCTGACTAACCCCTGCAAAATGGCTGTGAACCACAACAACAGCCCAAAGCCTGCTAATTGCAATAGCCAGCCTAAGCTGGCTTAAATGAAATACAGAAACAGGCTGAACAGCCTCAAACATCTATATAGGGACAGACCCACTCTCTACCCCCCTACTGATCCTAACCTGCTGGCTACTCCCGCTTATAATTATTGCCAGCCAAAATCACATTGGACCCGAACCCATAAATCGCCAACGAATTTTTATTTCTCTTTTAACCTCCCTGCAAGTATTCTTAATTATAGCCTTTGGGGCAACCGAATTAATTTTATTTTACATTATATTTGAAGCCACCCTAATCCCAACATTAATTATTATTACCCGTTGGGGGAACCAAGCCGAACGCCTCAATGCCGGAACATACTTTTTATTTTACACCCTAGTAGGCTCCCTCCCCCTCTTAGTTGCCCTCCTACTACTTCAACAAAATATGGGCACTCTGTCCCTAACGATCCTCCAACACTCCCAACCAACTCTAATCTCTTCATGGGGGGACAAAATCTGATGAATAAGCTGTCTCATCGCATTCCTAGTGAAAATACCACTTTATGGTGTCCATCTATGACTTCCCAAAGCCCACGTGGAAGCACCCATCGCCGGCTCCATGGTGCTAGCCGCAATTCTTCTAAAACTCGGGGGGTACGGAATAATGCGAATAATAATTATTCTAACACCCCTTACCAAACAAATGATATATCCTTTCATTATCCTAGCCCTCTGGGGAATCATTATAACTGGCTCAATTTGTCTACGCCAAACAGACCTAAAATCACTAATTGCCTACTCCTCTGTTGCCCATATGGGGCTTGTTGCAGGCGGTATTCTAACACAAACCCCCTGAGGCTTTACTGGCGCCATTATTCTAATAATTGCCCACGGCCTAGTCTCCTCTGCCCTATTCTGCCTGGCCAACACAACTTATGAACGAACCCATAGCCGAACAATAATTTTAGCCCGCGGACTACAACTAATTTTTCCCCTTACCGCAACATGGTGATTTATCGCCAACCTAGCCAATCTTGCCCTCCCCCCCCTACCTAACCTAATAGGTGAAATACTCATTATTACAGCCCTATTCAACTGATCCCCTTGAACACTTATTACAACTGGAACCGGCACCTTAATTACAGCTGCATACTCCCTCTACCTGTTCCTTCTAACCCAACGGGGGCCCACCCCAAACCACATCACAAACCTTCCACCCTTTCACACCCGAGAACACCTACTTCTAACACTTCACCTCTCCCCCGTTATTCTGCTGATCCTTAAACCCGAGCTAATATGAGGGTGGTGCTACTGTAGACATAGTTTAAAAAAAACACTAGACTGTGGCTTTAGAAATAGGGGTTAAAACCCCCTTGTTCACCGAGGGCGGTCTCCCGAGACAACAAGAACTGCTAACTCTTAATTTTGTGGTTAGACTCCACAACTCTCCTCGGGCTATGAAAGGATAACAGCTCATCCATTGGTCTTAGGAACCAAAAACTCTTGGTGCAAGTCCAAGTCACAGCTATGCATACAACCCCCCTACTCCTCTCATCATCCTTCATGCTAACTCTTGCCATCTTAATAACCCCGCTTCTAACCACTCTTAAACCAACCCCCCTACCCCCCCTCTGAGCCTCCTCCTACGTCAAAACAGCTGTAAAAATCGCATTCTACTCCAGCCTACTTCCCCTAATAATTTTCCTCGACCAGGGGGCAGAAACCATTATTACCAACTGACACTGAACCAATATCGCAACCTTTGACATTAATGTCAGCTTCAAATTTGACCACTACTCCCTCATCTTCACCTCAGTTGCACTATTCGTCACCTGGTCCATTCTAGAATTCGCAACCTGGTACATACACTCTGACCCAGACATAAACCGCTTCTTTAAGTATCTTCTCCTATTCCTTATAGCAATAATAATTCTGGTCTCCGCTAACAACATATTTCAACTATTTATTGGCTGAGAGGGCGTCGGCATCATATCTTTCCTTCTAATTGGTTGATGACACGGCCGCGCTGATGCTAATACAGCAGCCCTTCAAGCAGTTGTCTATAATCGAGTGGGTGATATTGGACTAATCTTAAGCATAGCATGAATAGCAACAAACCTTAACTCCTGGGAAATCCAACAAATTCTTCTCAGCTCCAAAGACATAAACATAACCCTACCCCTTCTAGGCTTAATTCTCGCTGCAACAGGCAAATCAGCCCAATTTGGACTACACCCCTGACTCCCCTCTGCTATAGAAGGCCCAACACCAGTTTCCGCCCTACTCCACTCAAGCACAATAGTGGTTGCAGGTATTTTTCTTCTTATCCGCCTCCACCCCCTTATAGAAAATAATCAACTAGCTCTCACCACCTGCCTATGCCTGGGGGCCCTAACTACCTTATTTACAGCTACCTGTGCACTAACTCAAAATGACATTAAAAAAATTATTGCTTTCTCCACATCCAGTCAACTTGGCCTTATAATAGTTACTATTGGACTTAATCAACCTCAACTAGCATTCCTACACATCTGCACTCATGCCTTCTTTAAAGCCATGCTCTTCCTTTGTTCAGGCTCTGTCATCCATAACCTAAATAATGAACAAGATATCCGAAAAATGGGCGGGCTCCATAAATCAATGCCATTCACATCCTCCTGCCTCACTATTGGCAGCTTAGCACTAACCGGTGTCCCCTTCCTAGCAGGTTTTTTTTCCAAAGACGCCATCCTCGAAGCCCTAAATACCTCCCACCTTAATGCCTGAGCCCTCACCCTAACCCTAATCGCCACCTCCTTTACTGCAGCCTACAGCCTCCGAATAATTTTCCTCGTTACCATGGGGACCCCCCGATCCCTGCCCCTTTCCCCAATTAATGAAAATTACCCCTCAGTTATTAACCCCCTCAAACGCCTAGCCTGGGGCAGCATCGTTGCAGGAATAATCATCTCACTAAATTTTCTTCCGCTAAAAACACCCTCCATGACCATGCCCCTGACCTTGAAAATAACCGCCCTTATTATTACGATTATAGGCCTCTTAATCTCACTAGAACTAGTTTCTCTGGCATCTAAGCAATTTAAAACCTCACCAACCCGCCCAACCTACCAATTTTCCAATATATTAGGCTACTTTCCAGCAACTATCCACCGTTTTATTCCTAAACTTAACCTCGCCCTGGGACAACTTATTGCTACCCAACTTGTGGACCAAACATGAACAGAGAAAACAGGACCCAAAGGACTATCCTCCACACAAATCAAACTCACCACCCTAACAAGCAATATACAACAAGGAGTAATCAAAACCTACCTAACCCTATTCCTTCTGACAAATATTATAGCAATCCTCCTCATTACTACCTAACTGCTCGAAGCGCCCCTCGACTTAAGCCCCGAGTTAACTCCAGCACCACAAAAAGGGTTAACAAAAGAACTCAACCACAAATAACCAACATCCCCCCACCAACAGAATAAATTACAGAAACCCCACTTATGTCCCCCCGAACTATAAAAAATTCTTTCCCGTCCATAACCACCCAAGACCCCTCATACCATCCCCCAAAAGCCCAAACCCCTGCAAAAACCACTACTAAAAAGTATATAGAAACATAACCCGCAACAGAACGATCCCCCCAACTCTCGGGAAAAGGCTCAGCAGCTAAAGCTGCCGAATAAGCAAACACTACAAGCATCCCCCCTAAATAGATTAAAAACAAAACCAAAGATAAGAAAGACCCACCATGTCCCACCAAAACCCCACAACCAACCCCTGCCGCCACAACCAACCCTAAAGCCGCAAAATAAGGCGCCGGGTTGGAAGCAACCGCCACCAAACCAACCACCAACCCGAACAATAACAAAGAAAAAATATAATTCATAGTTCCTGCTTGGATTTTAACCAAGACTAATGACTTGAAAAAACACCGTTGTAATTCAACTACAAAAACACTTATGGCCAGCCTACGAAAAACACACCCTTTACTTAAAATTGCTAACAATGCACTAATTGACCTCCCCGCCCCCTCCAACATCTCAGCATGATGAAACTTCGGCTCCCTTCTCCTACTATGCTTAATGACACAAATCCTGACCGGACTTTTCCTAGCTATACACTACACCTCTGACATCTCAACAGCCTTTTCCTCAGTTGTCCACATCTGCCGAGATGTGAACTATGGCTGAATCATCCGAAATATTCATGCCAACGGAGCATCATTCTTCTTTATCTGTATTTACTTCCACATTGGCCGAGGCCTATACTACGGCTCCTATCTTTACAAAGAAACATGAAACATTGGTGTTATCCTCCTCCTCCTAGTAATAATAACTGCATTCGTGGGCTACGTACTGCCCTGAGGACAAATATCATTCTGAGGTGCAACAGTGATTACCAACCTACTCTCCGCAGTCCCCTACATCGGAGACACCCTAGTACAATGAATTTGAGGGGGCTTCTCTGTGGACAACGCCACCCTAACACGATTTTTTGCTTTCCACTTTCTGCTCCCCTTCGCAATCGTGGCCGCCACCGCCCTACACGCCCTCTTCCTTCACGAAACCGGCTCCAATAACCCCATTGGATTAAACTCAGACGCAGACAAAATCCCGTTCCACCCTTACTTCTCTTATAAAGACATCCTGGGGTTTATTATTCTCCTAATTACCCTCACCTCCCTAGCACTGTTTTCACCTAACCTTCTTGGGGACCCAGAAAATTTCACCCCCGCAAACCCCTTAGTTACCCCACCCCATATTAAACCTGAATGATACTTCTTATTCGCCTACGCAATTCTTCGATCCATCCCAAATAAACTGGGGGGGGTCTTAGCCCTGCTTTTCTCTATCCTCGTCCTAATGCTAGTCCCCCTCCTACACACCTCAAAACAACAGGGCCTCACATTCCGCCCCCTCTCCCAACTCCTATTCTGAGCCCTAATCGCAGACGTTATCATCCTCACATGAATTGGTGGCATACCCGTCGAACACCCATTCATTATCATTGGTCAAGTCGCCTCTGTCCTGTACTTCATACTATTCCTTTTTATCAACCCACTAACTGCCTGATATGAGAATAAATGACTTAACTGATCCTGCACTAATAGCTTAGTCTCAAAGCATCGGTCTTGTAATCCGAAGAACGAAGGCTAAACCCCTTCTTAGCGCCCAGAAAAAGAAGATTTTAACTCCCACCACTAACCCCCAAAGCTAGTATTCTAAATTAAACTATTTTCTGCCCTACATCTCGGGACTACAAAATTTTTAATGCATATTATGGTATACTATACATAATGGTTCCCCTACATTAATGGTATATATTACATATGGTGTAGTACATATTATGCATTACCTTACATTATGGTTTAAAAACATAAACTTAAAATTACCTAAACAATTATTTTAAACATTAACATCACCATTAAACTAAGACTCAAATAAAGCATAATATTAGTTCCTAC
This sequence comes from Brachyalestes nurse, assembly GCA_037974405.1. Classification (NCBI taxonomy): domain Eukaryota; kingdom Metazoa; phylum Chordata; class Actinopteri; order Characiformes; family Alestidae; genus Brachyalestes; species Brachyalestes nurse. The sequence goes on from JBBPCY010001621.1 coordinate 15,266, forward strand.
AAAATCAATAAATTAACCTGATAAATCGAATAATCCCCATAACTCCATCACAAATTTTTCTATGCTTAACTCAATTATTATCGGTCCTCAATATATTAATGTAGTAAGAGATCACCAACGGTTTATAACTCAATGTTAATTATCCTTGATAGGTCACGGACAACAATCGTGGGGGTTACACACAGTGAATTATTACTGGCATCTGGTTCCTATTTCAGGGCCATAAAAATTTAACTCCCCTAATTAATGAAATCCACGGGGCATCTGATTATTGAGATGAGTATCGATTGTTCATAACCCACCATGCCAAGGCATTCTCTCATATGCATAGGGTTTTTTTTTTCCGCTCACTTTCATTAGACATTGGTCACTTTCAGAGTAAAAAAAAATTAAGGTAGAACATTTCCTTGAACTCGTATTAATTAATGTAATACTTCATAAGCATTCATATAAGAACCACATATGTTTTTATCAAGTGCATAAACTATCAGTATTAACCTCATTGATCTCTAAGATATCCCCCCTGCTAACACTTAATCTTAATCTTGGTTTTTTCTCGACAAACCCCCCTACCCCCCTACGTCGGAAAAGTTCATATTTATCCTGTCAAACCCCTAAACCAGGTATGCCTCGGCCAACGCAATCAACGAGTTGAGATATGTGTTGTTATATATTGTTTTGCATAAAAAATAAAATTTATTAAATTTGCTAGTCTTTCCCCTACCAAAAAGCTATTTTTTTACCCCTCGACCCTAACATACATAAGCCAAAATACCCACTTTTTTATAAAAATAATGTATAGCCTAAGCTAATGTAGCTTAATTAAAGCATATCACTGAAGATGTTAAGATAGACCCTAAAAAGTCTCATAAGCATAAAGGCCTGGTCCTGACTTTACTATTAGCTTTAGTCTAATTCATACATGCAAGTATCCGCACCCCCGTGAGAATGCCCCCAACCTCCCCCTGGAGCTGGGGAGCTGACATCAGGCACAACCCCCGCCCAAGACGTCTTGCTTTGCCACACCCCCAAGGGAACTCAGCAGTAGTAAA
>JBBPCY010001668.1:0-16311 GCA_037974405.1 Brachyalestes nurse
GCTCTTTGTTCTGCTTGAATGATTCATACGTAGGTCACTGTGTGTCTTAACCAACAAAAACATTCCTCTGAAACTGGACTTTGAAAGTCCTTCAGGAAGCCTGGAGAACTGTTCCTCAAGACCATACAAGAAACATAAACATGCAAGGACCTTTGGAAGCAAAATGTGAAGAAACAAAGGGTAGCTCAAGACTTTTGCACAGTACTGTATTGTGATGTTAGATGAAGGGCAGACATCCTCTTCCTCACCGGTTCCTCACTTGTGTGCATCATGGCCAAGTATCTAAGACCCCTGTTTACACCTGGACACTTAATCTGGATGACTTTAATATGTTTTAAACACGTGTTTACACTTGGTGGGCAAATGCGTCTCTTAGTAACCAGACGGAAATCTGATCACTATGTGGTGAATTTGCAAACCAGCTTCAACGACCAATCGCCTGCACTGCTCAGTTTTCTGTTCTATTGGAAAGAACACATTCAGTGTTTACAAGAAGAGGCTGTTTAGTAGAATTTCCTCCTGTTTCATTGCCAACACAAACCACATGCATTAAAGCACAGTGTATTGCAGCAAAACGGTAAAAAAACAATGATCAGATAAAGTTGAACTAAACTGGTGTTTCAATTGGGCCAACTGCCTCAAAACAAGAGTGATACGAATTAAAATCAAGCTCAGTTAAGGAGATGAACTGAAAGAGCAGCGATGCAGCATTAATAGCTGAAGGCCGGTCTCTCCCATAAGCAGAACAGTGACAGTGACAGAACCGGGGGGTGTTTTGATTGTCAAATGCATTTTAGGATTTATGTTGCCAAAACATGGTTTCAGACTGGGTTCATTTCTAAAGTATAAACTAGTTTTTATTAAATAATAACATGCCTTGGTGATTTAGAAGGGGTTAAATCCGGATGTGCGCTAACATTGTGAGGTCAAGACGAAGGGCAGAGATCATCTTCTCCACCAGGCGGTTATGGATTATTATGTGACTCCTGAAGATATAATCCTGACACTAAAGATGCATGAAGAGATCAAGTGTAAACTGGGACAAAATGTGTGCAAATACCCACACTTTCCTGAAGACTACGGCTAAGTCTATATACTACAGTTTAGCACATTATAGGACACCGTTTTAGAAATATCCATTTAAAAAAATTCAATATCAAAAGACCTTTGGCAACTGCATGTCCAACAGTGATACACATCTGGAAAACTGGGATATAAGTTACATTAATATACACAAAGTGCAGGTATGGACTGTGGTACAGACTGTTCAGTGCTTTCTTCTCAGTAGATGATGTGTAAATGTGCTGGCTTGTCAAGTTAAGTTTGGGACTTTCTATGTCCATGGCAGCCTGCTCATGTTTTGTAGTAGCAAGTAAAATAATACACAGTCCTGATGCACCTATACAGTTATTAACTAATCATCAACTGAAATACTCCACAGGTTACTGAGCTCAACATCCCCCTACAGTAACATGCAAGAAATCCTTTGCACCTTCAACATGAAGTTGACCCTGTGATCTTTTGGACCGGCTACAACCAGGAACATGTCTGGATGTAGGAATCTCAGAGACGCCACAACCAGAGCTGTCAGCAAATTTTTGCTGAAACGAACAAAATTGCGGGTTGTCAGTATCGGACAATATTATCCCCCAAAGTGTATAATGGCTAGCTTGTAAATAAACCAGTACAAAAATCTGCAGCAAAAAAGAAACACACTAACTAAATAAAAACACTGCCAGTCAACAGTTTCTGCACACCCATATTCACATATTCACATATTACTCACATAAAAATACACTCAATACGCTTCGCTTACAAATACATTTACAGTACGTTCACCATTTGAGTTCCTTTATTAGACAGAAAATGTAATATTTTAAATTCATCATTACTGACCTATAAAAAGCCACCTAATATTATTATAATTTGGATCACCAGACAACTGTCAGATTTTTACACAGCTATTATGTAACATCCAATGGGATGAAACAGTAACGAATACATTTAAAGTTAAAGGACAGTCTAGAATTTGACTCTGTATCACCAACAACCAGTTAATAGGAGTCAGACCTGCACTGTTACAGATTCTCTCATCTTAGAAAGGAAACTTTTTAGAGTTTGACCAGAATAAAAATCTGCAGTTTCAATAATAAATGGATAGGTGGTAAAAACCTGTGGTGTGCAAAAACCTTTGACTGGTAGTGTAAATAACAATTAATGATTGATAACTCACAGAAAAGGTAAAAACGAATAGATTTTTAAAGAAAATTCATGACCAGGCATTTTGCGAACTGTTAATCAGTCCTGAATCACGGACGAAGGAGAGAAACACAAGGAAAACGAGCACAAAATTGGTCTGCAGGGTTGAATAAGCCTACAACTTTTATTGCACATTCCTGTTTGGTTTTGCTCTGACCGTGTCCTGTGATGTTGCTTTGTGTAATCTGGAAAATACGCTTCATCATGTCCTTTATTCCTTACAGCCTGGAGCCCGTGGTCTCCGTACACCAGACCCCCTACCATCCAGGTAAGCATCATTCTGCTTTAAGAATTTTTTTTTTCCCCTTCATTTTTTAATTTCTATTTTTTGTTGTTGTTTTTTTTTTCTTTTTTTCTCTTTTTTTCTTTAATCAGTGACAATACCTGCAACATGCTTCAAAATCTTCATTTTGGCAAACCACAAATAAATTAAAACACAAACATTCATAAAACACAACCTGACATTGAAGACATCAGTGAAAGGATAATGACGGGAACGGAAAAGAAAAAGTAAAAGAAAGAAAGAAAAAAAAAAAACACAAAGATTTTTTTCCCCTCCACAGTTTTCCTGCTTTTCTTTGAAAAAATAAAAAAAAAATCGAAAGCTACCTAACAATCACAGACCACATGCAGATATAATACAATAGAATTATCTCACTTGTTTGGACGATGAACTCAGTTAGTGTCTGCAATCTACCAATCTAAACTATCACGAAATTATGCTCTTAAAGCCGGCAAACATCCAGTTTTGAGATAACTCGGACCGGTTATAATTAGTCGATGTTACAGTATCTCCTCTTGCTACGTCCATACGAATACACACACGACCACTTTTCAAATTCAAATGACTGTCCAAACAGAGACTGGAGAAGACCAAGAGCACTTCATTAGTGATTAGATCCGTCTTCTACCAGAGGTATGAGCTGAACCACTCACTCGTAGCACAACAGGCATAACAGGGCCATTACACCACCTGTCAGATCTTTAGGCTGAAGGTAATACTTTCATTCAAGCTGCCTTTAAGCACCTCTGGTGCCACATATGTGAAGATGTGACAGAAATGAACAGCCGTATCTTCAACGGATATAATCACAGGAGTCATTTTATCCCAGTTGCCTCAGGCCAGACACACGCAGCATGAATTTACTCAGTTTTTGCCAGTGAGAAATTTATTTTTTAGCTTTGTAGGGTTGAAAACCTCCTTAAGGGGGCACATATTTATTTTTCTGAGCTCATAATTTATTTTGTACATGATCCTTTCCCTACAAATCCTTATCCCTTGCAATCAAACAGGCTGTCTTTAAGGAATATGGTGTCTGTTTAAGGAATAAAGCGCTGTGTTCTGCAACACTGAAACACTCTTCAGTGTGAATATGGGCGGGACTGAACTGCCATTGGTCGACTATGTGCATATATTTAAATTTCAGTCTTCATGGCAGCACAAAAGCAATTCATTAAAAATGGGCTGATTTTGCAATTTGATTTACTTATAAGGATCACATGGACTGGGGAGTAAATAGTATATACACATTTTAAAACTTGTTTTTCAATGGTATCTATCCTTTAAATAAAAATTCCAGCATATTTAAACTAACCATTTTATGAGCCATATGAACCATGTCAGTGCTAAAAAATGTCACTTATAAAGCAGAGAAAAGCCACTAACTGGAAATGCTCTTACAATAGAAGACTATGAGCCACAGCTTCAACACCTGCCCACTAGCTTCCATTATGTCTTTCCAGTCCGTGGCTACACTCTTCTTTAAGGATGGCTGATCTGAACTGCTGCACTTAAACTGCACTCATTTATTTCTGGAGAGAAAAACTAGTCCAGACTTGTCCAGTGTGACATGAAAATACACGCCTTGCTAATGAAGGGTAGGACCTTGCTAGTGATCTTGTAATGACATGAAAAAGGAGTTTTGGAATTAAACTGTACATTAAACTGAATACTCAGGGGTAAAATATCGTACTCCGAGTATTTCCCTGACTTATCTAGTCATGTAGGAGACACACATTTTCCTGACCATAACTGCAATGACAAACTTTTTTGCCATTTACTGGTTGTTCTTCTTTTTTAATGCCATGTTAATTAGCAGCTTCCCTTATGACATTTAAAGTCTGAAGCACCGGAGGGTATAATCAGGCTCCGCAGTCACATAAAACGAAACACACCAGTGATGCAAGAAAAGAAGGGGTGAAGCTGTATATATCCTTTATACACCACTGAAAGGTGATGTGAGAAACACTGATTATTTTGTTACAGTGGTGAGGTATATACTGATGATATATTTTGACGAGGGCCATATTGTGATGGCTAGACGACTGGTTTAGAGAATCTCCAAAACAGCTGGTCTTGTGGGGTGTTCCTGGTACGCAGTGGCCAGTACCCACCAAATGTGGTCCAAGGAAGGACAACCAGTCAACCAGTGACAGGGTCATAAGCATTTACATTCATGGCAATTATCTGAAAATGTAAATGTAAATGCTTATGACCTTGTTACTGGTTGACTGGTAGTCCTTCCTTAGAAGCACCCTAGTCTCACTGATGCACATGGGGAGCAACTGGCTAGAACGTCTGGTCTGAACAAACTGCTAAAACTTTAATGCTGTCTTTGATAGAAAGGTGTCAGAACATAGAGTATCACAGCTTGTTGAGGTCTGTAAATGCAGATCAGGCACAGCATCCATGCTGACAACATTCACCACTGAAAGTGCCAAGAATGGAGACGTAAGCATCAGAACTGTATGGAAGAAGGTGGCCTGGTCTGAATCATAACATTTTCTTTTACATCATATGGACACATTGCAGAGGCAGTGTGATGCTCTGGGCAATGTTATTCTGGGAAACCTTCATTCCTGCGCTCATGCGGATGTAACTGTGACTTGTAGCACCTGCCTAAACATTGTTGCAGACCAAGTACACCCCTACATGCCAACAGTATTCCCTAATGGCAGTGGCCTCTTTCAGTAGGATAATGTGTCCTGCCACACTGTGCAGAAATGCTTTTAAGGACATCACAAAATGTTGACTTGGCCTCCAAATTCCTCAGATCTCAATCTGATTGAGCATCTTTGGACAAACTAGCCTGATCCATGAAGGCCTCATCTCACAACTTACAGTTCTTAAAGGATACCACAGCATCTTCACAAGGTCTTATGGAGTTCATGCCTCCACAGGTCAGAGCTCCTTGATGGCATGAGGGGGTCCCACACAATATTAGGCAACTGGTTTTAATGTCATGCTGATCAGGGTTTATGCGATAAAACGTGGAGCCGTTTCACAGCACGCAGCACAGAGATTTATCTTCTCTAGGAGACAACCTAATAGCATATTTATACTGGAGCGACTTCATAACAGGCTCACGCTTCTGGCCGCTCTGCAGACAAATGCTGGCTGGTGCCATTTTAGGTTCATGCTGACATTTGGAAAGGCAGTCAATAACTCCAAGGTGCGCCTCCCAGCGTCAGTCGAGTCCCTGAAAGAAATGCTAACATTCCACGCGGCTGCTGGAGAATAAACACACCCTAAAGCTCTCCTTTCGTCCATCTTAATACACAGCTTAAGAACAGAGGCATCAGCAGGACATACAGGCTCGGAGCCACAGTTAGACCCACAAATGAGTCAAAGAGGACGTAGCATTTTAATGATTTATGCCTTGTACTCTAAGGGCCTGTATTGTGGCTCTTATAAATCCTCACTGTCATACTTATATAACTCAAAGACCAGCTCTGGAGTTACCAAACAATTCGTTGCCTCTGATTAATCAGTCTTAAGTGAATTTTAAGTGTATTTTAAGTCATAAATGCAGTTTAATTAAGGTGTTTCATGTTGGTCGAACCATTTTTCTCTCAAGCTTTACCTCGAATTCCTGAACACAGCTTTATTATAGCGTTTTAAGCTAGAAATAGATGGTCACAATATTTGATATTTAAACTTAATAAATTTAGAAATATCAGAAAGTCTTCAACTTGCACGCTAAGCTACAGACGCAGGGCTTTTATTCAGAATAAATCACTCAGAAATCCCAGGTCTGTTCTACACTACACCTGCAGACTCAGCGGTATTGCCCATCTATTAGAGTGTATTAGAGTGTATACAGTATAGGGTTCAGCAACTAATTTTATTTGTTCGTTTGTTGAGTCATCGATTGGGAGACAATGAGAGGACTGAACACCACCAGCCAGCCGATCCAATCGAAGCTTTAGAGAACCTCTAACATTGCTATGGTTCGCTCTTTAAACGTGAATGCACACAGTGGTAGAATATTTGGAAGCAAATTCCAGCACAAATTTTGAAAACTTGAAAATATTTGATATTACTGTAGAAAACTATATTTTCTTCACAACAGGTGCTGAAATACTCCAAATGCTTTTTGAGGGCAGTGATGATGAGGCGGAGAAGTGGTTCGAACAGTTCATAAATTGGTTGACTGTATGGATCACTAATTATAATGATTTTTTAATGTATTTTTATTTTATTGTTATTTTTGTCTTAAATACTGAAAGTCTGAGTCTTAATAACTATTGTTAATGAAAAGAAGGGTTTGAGCTGAATCAGGGCATATAAAATCACTATATCATCGTGTAATACGATGGTTTATTACTGAAAATATAAAGATATGCCCAGTCAGCTTGTTTTAAGATATAAGAGTGTCATAACATCAGCAGTCTAGATTTTGGAACAGGCTTTCTGCCTCACATATGCTAAGACTGAACAACCCTTAATATTTAGATACTCTAGCACTGAAGGAATTTACCGGATGGATTTTGGTACCCGGCCCCACAGTCGGCCTTTTAGCACGGTGAACACAAAGTATAGTGATGCAGCATCAGTGGAAGAAGAATTGGGTGCCAAATCACCCCAAGCAGGTTCGTCTGTTCAACCGCTCCGTTTCACAGAAGCATATCCTGTGTGTGACCGCACTGGTTATTGAGGAAATAAGCTGCAGCGGTGCCAAAACAGTGTCCTTCTAGTGCCGACAGCCTCTGCCGTAGCCATTACATCACACTAGACTGACGCTCTCTGCTCCGGAGAGGCCGATTTCATAACCAGTGTTGCTAAAAAGCTTCGTGTACAGTACGTTACCGCTGTGCTCAGCACACATTCCCCATACTGCGCACTCAGTATGCATTACACACAAACACACACTCACACACCCACACACACATGCTGGGACTTTGACATTCTGTGCTGCCATCTGGTATCAAGATCATCAGAATTATAGGCTTTTGGTCTTCTCCGAAAAAAAAAAGGAAAAAAAAAAAAAACAAGATAATGACTAGCAAGAATGGCTCACTACCACTCTTTTTTATCATGACTGTACCTCTGCATAAGCAACAAGAGTGTTTTTTTTCTCCATTAGAAATCAATCACCATCTACGCAACACAGTGATGTCTAAATTTAGCCACGCGCAGAGAAAGAGAGAGATACAGAGAGAGAGAGAGATAGATAGAGAGAGAGATACAGGGAGAGAGAGAGAGAGATACAGGGAGAGAGAGAGCACAGCTCCACATAAATTACAATCATGTTGCATTGAACAGTGAAAAAATAGCAGAGCCAAAGAAGAATAGGAGGAAACAAAAGTGAACCTCAGATGTACTGTACTAATCTGCCTATCTATTAAATATGAACAGAGTCATTTGCATGTAAATGAACGCTGATGCTCTTCAGTGCAATGCATTGTCAGCTCTTAAAAGAAAAAATGGAGGGAGAAACACAAAAAAAAAAGAAAGAGGAGGAGGAAAAAACACGAGCACGCTGATGGATGGAGAGAGGTATAGTAGAGAGTGACAGAGAGGTATAGTAGAGAAGTCGACAGTGAGGATTGGGGCGTGTCCTGTCCCAAGGGATGGAGCGTTACATTCCTCAGGGCCTCTTTCGTTCCCACAGTCCTTCAGCACCAGACTGTCTGTTAGCGTAGCCGTATCCTCACCGGCCACAGCGAGCGGCTGGTCCATGGCACCTGGGTGAGGAATGAGAGATGGACGGGGACGGGCGCGGTGGACGTGGTTGTGAAGTCAGCAACGTTTGTAGGGTGGGACACGATAGCTTTTTTTGTTGCGTTTTATTTTTATTCTATTTTTTTTCATTTAAGTTTGATGATGAGAAAAACAAAAAAAAAAAACAAAACAACTCAAGAAAGCCACGTGGGGGGGAGGGGCAGACGTTGTGGGAGCTGCTGCACCGCTCGGTTAAACTCGTCAACCGTCGGACACCGGAGGAGAAACCCAGCCGTACTTCTCGTGGGTCTTCACAAGGCTCTTGAATGTGGCTTCAGCTTCCTTACGACTGAAGGCTTTCTTAGACTTCCCTGCTTTCCTGCAGATTCGGCCCTGAGGAGACAGAAAAACATTCGGTTGAAGACCTTAGAAGATTCAAAATTTCTTTATTTGTCACATGCATAGTTATACAAGCACAACACGCAGTGCAATGTGTCCTGAACCACTCCTGTTTTATGACTGTGCAACATTATAAAACATGTACAAAATGTACATTTAAAAACAAATCTAAAATAAGAGTAAAACAACTTAAACAAGGAAGACGAGTTTATGGTAAAATATGATTATTTTATTATTTTAAGTTTGTTACAAGTAAAAGAGCGAAGATGATGATGCTTAGGGTTAATAGGACATTTAATTAATTGTTTTTAGTGGAAATTCTCATTTATATTATTCACCCAATTTTTTATCCTTGAAGCTCCAGTGAAAACTAAACAAGCTGTGAACACTAGGCTTGAGTGACTGAGTATACTGGTAATAAGGTATACAGCTGTTAAATAAGGTAATAAGGTATACACTATGTTACATTTCTTTTCGATGTACAGTAATCCCCCAGTTTTATGGATTCAGTCATACACTGATTTTTTGAGAATAGTTTAATGCGGAAATCCCCACAATAACGCGGAAACTACAAATATCCTCCACCTTTTTTTGCTTTTTTGTGGCAATAAATATATTTTTTCTGGATATTTTCACACAATACTTTTGTCACGCGACATTCCGAGTTGCATATCTCGGCGGGGAAAGCACTCGGACACTTCAAACTCCACAGTTCAGTAGATCTCCAGGAGACCTTTCCAACGAGCCCTCATTTGTATTTTTAGCCCGAGTAGATCAGGTTTCATTCTCCGAAAACCGGGTGTTTACTGTACACAGTAAAAGACCAAATAAACACCTCCCGAGCATTAACATTTTAGGGGGTTCACTGATTGGCTGACAGAAAGAGGACAGTGGCTTCATGACAGCTGAAAGCTCCACATCGTTCAGAACTGATAGCGGGTGCCGTTCTAACAGTCACTTGACTTGACTGTACTCTCAGATACGAGTCTTTATCCTCAAAACAAGTGTCTTCTTAACATCAGTTAGCAGGAACCAGGCCAGAGCTCAATCCTAGTTAGCAGCAGCAGTTAAGCAGTTGTTGTCAGTTTGCCATTTACTGAAAGACTGACTGAAAAACATGCAAGCCTTCACCTACTTGATAACCAGGTGAGCCAGTTCTGGCAAAAAACCACTTTTATGCATCCTCCTTTGTTATACTGTGTTAATTCTTGGAAACGCTTAGAGGGTGTGGAAAAAAGTGTAGAATGTCCAACCCTGTTGGACCCTGAACGTTTTAGCATGTTTACCATGTTTAGATCGATAAGCAGGTAAACCTGGGGAACTATTGCTTTTATCTGAAGAGACTTCATGCTGTTGGGAAGCTGCAGAAAGACCACAGAGCCCACCCCAGCCTGACCAGCGCTGCAGAGGATGCTGAGTTTAGTGGTTAACTTCATTATATATACACTGCTGCAATGTTAAGTAGCTTCTCTATGGTGGTGGAGCTGTTCTGATCCAGGTTAGGAGATACTGGGTTTTTCCTAGACAAAGCAATGGCATGATTCCAAGCTCAGCCCTATCTAGACGATCAGATCATGATATGAAACAGTAAACAATAAACTTTCAGCTGCAACCTGTTCCTCATTGATGCATCAGTGAAAGAGACACTGAAGAACACAAAAGACAAAGAAGAATGTGCTTGTATGTCACCGTTTGTACACCCAATTGCCTTTTGTCCATTTTATAAATGAGAATAGGTGCACAGCCTCACAATTTTGCACATTCAAATACACAATTACTGTTTATTTGTCAAAAGGAACAGTGCAAGTTATGGCAAGTTTTTTTTTGGCAATGTGTTACACAAATAGAAACTGTGGAATAGAAAAATATTTCAGTTCCCTGTAGAAGATGTAGAAGATGTCGATACTTGTGTTAACCGGGGGTGGTCAAACTCTGAATATGACTGTTTATATTTCATATGATACTGAAAGATTGGTTTGATAAAGAGACGTGTTCCTGCACCAGCCAGTGTATGAAATGACTAATATATGCTAGAGTAGAGTAAGCGGAGGCTTACGAGAAATATCAATCAGTCTTATAGCTTTCTAGATGAAACACCTTCATCATTTGACCCTGAAAGGTATTAATTCTGTGCAGGGGAGCGGTGAGTGACAGCGCCGTGACCAGCTCATAGACCACTATTTCAAAAGACGACCTCACGTAAGTCTTAAAATATGCCATCCTGAAGTTCTACTTTATTATTTCTTACATTTCGGTTCAATTAAAAAAAAACACCAGACTGTCAGTGGTCCTCCTTTCTCCAGGCATTTCCCTCAATCTTATTTTGTTTCTCTCTTTATTCTGTTGTTTTTAATTCCTCTATGAGGCACTTTACTATTAAAACACTGCAGCTCAGCATCAGTAGCAAAAACACAGTGGCCCCTTATATCATTTTAATAACAGTATAATTAAGCTTGGGGAAGTTCGTTAAAGATGGATTCTGTGCGGCTCGTTTGTGGCTCAGGCCTTGAGACTGTGTGGGACAAACAGGCATGCTGGGTTTCTTTTGGTCAATTTTTATTAACCTTTTTTTTTAGTTTACAATCTGTGGGCTAAAGAAACACGACACAAACGAGCACATTTCAAACACTTCCACTTAGCAAGCATAAATAACACGCTTTGCTCCTTAGTGATGCATTTTATATTCTGGAAGGAAAAATCTGCAGTTTCTCTAAATAACATGAATCAAAAAAAGCTCAGTGTCAAAAGAGGCGACTGGCTATCGACCGGATTTGTTCTGTATATTTTTCCTATGATATTTCAGTACAGTGTAAGGGCTCCAACTTGGTTTACATGATCTATGTCATAAAACTGAAACTCATCAGTCAGCATGTTAGGAACAAAAATCTGCTGATTCCAGTTTTGCCCATTTCTGATTGGATGGGAGAAACAAAAAAACCCCACATGTTTAGAGACATCAGTGCTGACGGAACAGGTCGAATTTATTTTAAGCGGTGTTTGCCCAGAAGAGCGAGTCACTTAACCATTTGGCTTAATTACAAAATCCACTAAGCTCAAGCACTAACTATCATGAAATAATCTGCATAAATCCAGGGAAATAGTGAATGGAAGTTTTCTCGTTTTGATTTTTCGCTTTAAAATGCATAAATATTAATCAATTATGTTTTTAAACAGAGTAGTTGCACCATAACAGACAGCAGGACAAAAGCGCAGCTGTAGCCCAAAGAAAGTAAACCATAAATTCAGCCTCGTTTTACAGATTTAATGGAATAAAACTATCTGTACCAATCAGTGAATTGATCAGGTTTGGTATTGGCTCACTAACTCTTCTCAAATTCTTCTTAAACTGTTTTCAGACTAAATGGTATGAGGCGGAATGGAACGTAACTAGACTAGAAATACTATAGAAAAATAAATGTGAAAGTTAAAGTTAGGTGTGGACAGTATTTAAATGCCATTTCACTGTTTTTGTATGTCCTGTATAATGTAATCACTGAGATGTGAAATGTGAAATGAAAAGTAGACAACTTAATTAACTTTCTTTCTTTACAATTGTCTGGGGATCCACTGATTGCAATGTCTGCACTGTAAAAATAACCATTTAAAAAAGGTTCTTTTGACTCTGCATGGATCTTTTTGATGTATGTTTTACATGTAAGGCTGGTGATGGTTAAACAGTGATAAACCTGATCGTTTTTGGGAATATTTTGCCTCATAACACCCTGCATGTAGCCCTCCACCATGAATAGACTTTTTAAAAAATGCATTTTATACCAAAACCTTCTCAGGTATTGCGCAGCATGTTCATAATCTTATTGTAAAATGACTTTCAGTGACCTTTAAAAGGCATTAAATACTTTATAGACATCTGGTTCCCATCACACCACTAAGAACTTTTTCTCTCAATATATAGCATTTCACATCTTAACAATTTAATTATGAAATTTTGAAAATCAGTGGAAATCTTCTAGACACACCTTTATATACACCTTCCTCTGAGTAACAGTCAAACCAGAGTCCCTAAATACACGTTTAACACAATACAGCGATGCTGAGATGCCGAGTGTCTTTGGTCCTTGAGAGGTTTTTAGTTTTGGAGGGTGTCCAGCATTTTTTGCTGAGGTGTGTGAAAGGAGTGTGTATGCGGAAAGGCTAATACATTGAAAACGATTAACAAATGATCTATGGTGCCATTCTAACACACACACACTCCGCTTGGCGTGTGTAAGCGGTGCGCCCGAGCAGTGGGGTCGTACCAGTGCCACTGCTGATGTAATTTAGCCGGGACGCAGAGACAGAAATAGCTTTGCTCTTGCCACAGGCTCTCTCCGGGCAGGCAGCCGCGTAATGGCCCAGAAGTAATGCAGTGCACTCACTTGAGAGGAGAGCATCCTAACTGGGCTCACAAAAGCCTGTGATTTTTTGATTAACAGGAGCAAACGAAACCTTAATTAAGCCGCACTGTGCTCCGGCTTCGCTGGATATCAGGCGGTGTGAGAACAGGCCGGGTTTGGGTTTGGCTGCGTTGTTTCCTCCAGCTAGCTTTAGCCTGAGCTGCACACCCAGCAGCACACAGCAACTGCAGGAGGTGCCAGATGGGTAATCTCCTGAATGGGGATCAGTCAGTGGACACGTTTGGCCTTTGTGCAATGGGGGTGAACCCAAGCTGCCACTGTTACATAACCCAAGGGGGCAAGCGAGGGACGCATCAACAGCAGATCCTGCTTGTGACCTTATGCTGACAAAGCTGAAGGTGAAGTGACTAAGCAGCAGACATGTCCATACACCATTATAAAATGTCATAAGCCATTTACATGAAGTGGTCTACAACACATAACGAAGGGACCAATACAAAAAAGGGGAACAGACCTTCTACTATTGTTCAAATGTCCAGTTCTGACGCTCGCAAACAATTTACAGCAGTGTGTTCCGACACCTTTCCATCATAGCCAGCATGAATGTTTTCAGCTCTCTGTACTACAGCAGCTCTTCTGTGGGATCAGATCAGACAGGCTAGCCTTCGTTTTATATGTGCATCATTGAGACTTGAGCACCCATGAACCTATCACCAATCCACCAGTTGTCCTTCCATGGACCACTTTTGGAAGGTACTGACCACTGTATACTGAGAAAATCCCAAAAGGTCTATAATTTGAAGACCAATTTTTCTGCTTCCTACATCAACTTCAAATACTGACTGCCTAATATACCCCACTCCTTGACAGGTGCCACTTCGGGAAGAAGTTAACGCTGTGGCTGATAGAGGTATGGACTGACAAGTAAAAAGTCCATTTTGATGTTTTAACAGCGTTCGCGTAATACATAACACTCTGACTTGGAAACATTGAGAAAATGTTGGTTTTCCACAACATCCGGCCTCGTTATGTACTGCAAAGATATAATTATCCTTACCTTTTCATTACCATTACCATTTTGGAGACACATGACGGCAGTGGGATGCATCAAGACAGACATATCTCCTTCATATCCAGAAGACCTTTCTGAGAGTTGCAATCCAAATTACGCCCATAAAGCCTAGACAGAAACAAGCCCCTTATCTTTTATAACCGGGTAATATTTCATCAACCTTGACTGGGGTTCTAAACAGGATCTAGACCAAGGCAATAAAAACCCATGAACATGAAATGCATTACGCACTCAACTCATGAATTTTCCCTTCGTCCCGTCACTGCCTCTTTCTCTGACCCCTAAAGGAGGTCACTTCTGCCGCACATCCACACAGTTAAAGAGTAGCTAGTAGCTACAGAAACGCATTACATTAATTAACATTACACAAACGTCTCAGAGCGGCAGGGGACAGGTGCCTGCTTAGGCTGCATTATGGGGTTGCATAAAACGTTTCGCCACGACAGCAGCATCTCATCAGCTGTTATCCTGGAATAAAAAGAGAGCGAATGGAAGAAGAAAAGCCTGTTCTGTTACGCATCTGCAGCGAAATGCAACATTTCTATGCGCTGGATCTCCTTGGGGAGTCTGTTGTGTTAGCAGTGTCTAGATTGGTAATTGCCCTTGAATGCTTCCGGCAATTTAGTGAAAAATGTTATCCCGAAGGTGAAAGGCACACGATCGGCACACTGAAGCATTTTCCGTCACCTTGAAGGACAGACGGACGGAATTAGCACCTCAAGAATGAAATGTGGCTAGTCAGCCCCTTTTCCCTAATGTAATTTTTAACGCCAGTTACATCCTTCACAAACACACAGCACGAGCCTTGAAACATAAGCATGCCTTATTAGTGCTCGAGCATCATCTCTACCCCTCTGCCGACACAGATTCTGCTGCTGATTTATTAAGCGAATAATTCAGAGCATGTTCGTGATACAATTAGGCCTTTTATAACTTCCTCTGCTTACCATGCAAAGAAAACACAACTGACCACAGACACCTTGTTTTTTTACCCTGGTAATGATTTTCCTTTACTGCCTGCCTCCTGCCTAGTGGATCTAAAGGCGGCCCTGGGTAAGACACATTTAATAAACCAGTAGAGACTGGTCCTGTAGATCTACCACCCCGCAGAACATGAGCTCCAACCCAAATCCATCACACTTGATCCAGCTTTGTATTTTCTTCAGAAGCTCTCACACACCAAACCTCATAGACCTCGTCTTCACCATCAGTTGAAACCAGTGGTACACAGCAAAAAAGCCAGGTCTATAGTCATATAAGTGCAGTCAAAGCCAAATAAATGCTGTAAAAGTCAGTGCAACACTGTAGGAGTCATTGTAGGAACATTTTACAATGTAAAATGAACTATTTTAACACTGTCTGTAGTTGGCCTGGGCAATATCTATGCAATGCTGTAAGTGAAATACTGAATAAAAACAATACTCGATTTTTTATAGCATTTCTCAAATCTGGCATTTTTCGACACTTCTAATTTATCAAAACTCAAAAATCTAAATATTGTGATGCTTATGAGTTATCAAGAAAATATACTGAGAAAGAAGTATTGCAGTGTTGTACAACTGTGTCATTTCAATCGCCCATAAATGATAGGTATACGTTTATTACAATAAGTACTAACTCAGCATGATATGAAGTAATTCAACAAAGTAGATAATATTGCAACACTGTTGCAACACATTCTTTGGGTATGAGTTTAGTAACATTAGAGTGACTTATCAAAATCAAGCAGTACATATTTTTTTGCGTTTTAAACACTATGCTACATTAAATCCAATTAAACAGGTCTAATTCTCTTCTTGATAAAATGCTGAGGATATGCTTAGAAAAGCATATAATAATAAATATAGTCATATTTTCAAGCCCTACCCCACTAGTCCCTGTTCTACTATTCTTATCAGTAAAATACATATTGTGACATATAGTGTATCATGAACATTTCTTAAGTATTGGGTTTTAAAGTTTTGCCCGTTAAGTTTTGGCTCTAACAGTACGGAGTTTCTTAAAAGAACACAGTTCGAACGGGTTAATTCAATGTGACAATTCAGCACTGGAGGATTTCATTGTGTGACCAGTCAGATCAGGTGTCTTGAATGAATAATCTCCAGTACCAATCATAGTCTGTTCAATTAGAGCTCATTTAACACACTACCTGAAAGTGTTGGTCCAACACTGTAGGTGTTACTTCATCAATTCAACCCTCAACATTACTGGATTACCCCCACTCCACCTCCAGACTAACCCCCACTCCACCTCCAGACTAACCCCCACTCCACCTCCAGACT
>JBBPCY010001677.1:0-16311 GCA_037974405.1 Brachyalestes nurse
GTTTAGCAACAGGCTGTGAGAGGGCTGTGGACCACCACGGACCAAACGACTCAAAATTACTATCCACAAAGTAACCAGAGCGATGAACTCCATTGCGTTCAGCGAGAGCGCCGTTCTTCCTGTTTACCGGCACGAATGCTGAAACGCTATGTGAGTGCAGGCCAGAGGGGGAGTGGGGAGGGGGGACAATCGCACTCAGGCCCGGTTCACGGCAACCATGCCTAGTGTGAGTACACCCTTAGTGTTTGTCATGTTTTCTGTGTTGTCTTTGAGTTTACTGGTTCAGTCTGTATTCATTATGTTTTCTCCTCAATAAAAAACCCTACTTGCATTTACGTCATACACACTCATGCATCATGACACTGTGGTCCAAACTCCTGGTGACTGAGGGGAAGCACTTCTACACATTTTGTTTACTGTTTATTTGCTGCATTCAGCATATTGGGGGAAAAAAGAAAGGAACACAGAATGTGGCCTGTGCAAATGTTATGGCACAGGTAATATTGTTATGTTTTATACGTTTTCTTTCAGTGTATTAAATTCAGCCAGTATATTAAAAATTGCACACTAAATGTACACCAAAGTGTACACAGTGTAAGACGATATATTTGAACATGTTTCTTAGAATGTTGTGCCCCATGGGAGAGCTCTCTGGTTGGATTTGATGGTTTAGTTCACTATTTTGACACTGATACTAAAGAAATAGATCATAAACTGATGGTTTAGTAAAAAAAGGAAACGAATTTCAGTGCCAGCACTGGCCGTCAATGTGCTTCTGGCCCAGGCATTGACTTTTTCCACACGTCTGGCCTCTTCCCAAAAAAAAAAGCCCAAAGATAGGAGAGCAATTGAATCTAACAACAAAAAAAAACCACTTTCAGCAATTACCTGTCAGATATAGTGTATGGATGAAAACCCAGGGATTGCGGAAAGTTAGTCATCAGGGCATACACACACACTCACACACACACACATCGACTATTATTACCTTCCCATTTGTGCTTCTTGTCATGATGGCTAGTTCACAAACCCGCCAGCTGTCCTCTCTTGTGTGCCTGACTATGGCTGTGAGTATGCATCTTTATTTTTCCCTTCTCCTTTGCAGCAATTTAAGCCGAGGAACAGTAATGAGATGAAAGCCCCCAGTGAGATTTTTGTAATATTTATTATTTGATCACTTGCTGTTTTCCACACTTGGCTGGAGTCTTTTTCAATTCCACAACATGGCCAGAACTCATGGAACACACTCACACACGCACACACACATCGGGAGGTGTTGCAGTTGTTTCCTACATGTCATTCAGTGCGTATTTTGTATCTTCAAGACTGGCATGATTCCCTGATTCATCAGTGAGAGCAAAAAAAAAAGAACTCTCATGCCAGTCGACAAGACATGAACAAGACACACAGTTTTAAATCTGTTTAAAAGGCTCATAACATGGAGTCATGAATGCTGACCTTATCTGAAGCCTGCAGTCTCTCTGGGATCTTTTGTGACATCCAGGATGAGTTTGGTGAATTTTGGTAGGCCGACCACTTCTGGGAAGACTGAATATTGTTTCAGATATCCACTATTTGGAGATGGTGGCTCTCCAGTGTGGTTTGCTGGAGTCCCAGAACCTCATAAATGGATATGTAACCCTTTCCATACCGATGTATTTTAATATCTTTCTCATCCCTGCTGGAATTTCTTATGATCTGCTGATTGTTTCTCATGATCTGCTTCAGATTGCTTCTTTTGCACTCGTATTTTGTGTCGTCACAGTCCAGGCTGTAAAGCAATCCAGACTTTAGTCTGAGCGTGCAGGGTGCTGTAGACTTAGGTAAATATATGTGTGTTGGTTTTTGTGATGTCACAAAAACAGTCCATTTTAAATGTACTTTGGTTCTCATTTTTACCAAGTCCAGGTCAAGACTCAAGTCTTTGTGCTTGAGTCCAAGTCAAGTCTCGAGTCTTTGAGTGGCAATGTCAAGTCAAGTCTCAAGTCTTTTAGGGCAAGTCTAAAGTCAAGTCATAAGTCTTTGTTTATGTCCCCATCTCTGGTGCATCCTAAACCTTTACAATATTTACATACTATGTTAAATACAAAGGTGAGGAAATCTCAATGTTTCATGTTTTGAGCCTTTTAAACAGTTTTTCTACTTTTGCTTTGTTCATAGCTTACTGACTAGCATGACACTAAGGGACTGATGTATGTACACAGCAGACATAGCGCAAGACCTTCCTTGATTCTACTGCAATACGCACTCACAATAAACAGACTGATGTGTAACCCGCAAGCCTTAGGGTTGACCCTGGTGTTTGGCTGTTGGGTGGGTGGGTCAGAAAGTGACAAAGCAGCATTCTGACAAAGTTATAAGTAACAGAAATGTTGCAGGTCAGGCTCAGATCATTGATTAACTAAAATTTCAAATCATTTCAAACACTTCAAACATTCTTTCAGCATGTCGTTAAGAGACGTTAAGTTTATTCTAGATTTTAAAAGGTAGAGCAAAATCGATTTAAAATGAGATACTGCAGGAGATTTAAACTTTAGCAAATTGAGTGGAATATGGAACTAGCCACGCATGCAACTTTTAGAGGGAGAGAAGCAAATTTTGCATTTCATGGGCTATAAACTGCACTCCTGTGCCAGTTTCATACTTAACACACAGGCATCCAATTTGTGTCTGGGCTCTGAGTTCTCCAAATGCTGCCTATCGATGAGCATGGATCTCTCTTTTGTAGTGTGACCGCATCATCAGTGTTGAAGCCTCACACACACCTGATGTCACCCAGCAAACTAGCCAGCAGCTTAAAATGCTTGAAGAGGAGCATGAACTGTCTGATTCCATCTATGTTACTTCAGACGTGCTCACACTGACTTTACACTTGCGATAGGGTTCCAACACCGTTCCAAAGATAAAAACTAAAACCTTTTTCATGACTAACAAAAGCTTGCTTTAAACAGCACAATGAGAACAATTTGAAATGTGTTTGCTAATGAAATCAAAACTTTTTGAAATAATGTAAGTAAGTAGGTAAGTAAAGTTTATTTATAAAGCGCTTTTCACAGACAGGGAAGTCACAAAGCGCTAAAAAAAAAAAATAGTAATCATAAAAATAAATGAATACTATAATTATTAAATAATTAATACTAATGCTCACTATGCTATTTATCTTGATCTTTGATCTTTGATCTCTCCATTAGCTATTTCAGATGCATATGAGATAGTAATGTGTAAGGCAGCTGAGATGTGTGTGTGTGTAGCTGCTTGTATGAATGTGTGTGGGGCTGTGATGTCAATTTATCTTTGGAGCAGCTTTTGTTGGGAGGACATCTAAAACTGGTTGTTTTTAAGTTTGGATGAAAATGATTAAGTTAAAACAGCAGCAGTTTTCCCAGTTTTCCAGGACTGTGGGAAACCCTGTGGCAATTTTCCTGGGCTCTAGGACTGTGGCAACTCTGCTAAAGGGAAGGCTTGACCTCTGTTCTCGTATCCAATGAGAACATGAACAATAAGCATTTAGTACTGCGGTCAGTATGACACATAAGTGACCAGTTGATTGGAAAATCACTTCAAACTCTCAGTCCAGCAATTTGTGCCTCCATCAACCCCTAATAACCATAATAAAATGAAAGACCTGAAGATATGGCACAGATTTAAAAAATAATTAATTACTGGCTGTCAGTGCCCACACTGACCGAAGACAGAACCTAAATTTACATTGGAGGATTCAACCAACAAATGTGAATCCCTAAATAAATCTAAATAAATAAAAGCTCTCTTTTCCAGGGGTAAAACCTGTCCATGAAAAGAAAGACTTGACCTCTGTTTTCAAAAGTTGATTTACCACACCCAGTGGGAAAGTTCTCATTGGGTGGACGAATCCATTAATGAGAACAGAGATAATGTCCTCCTTTTCACACAGTGCCCACGGTACCACAGCAACATCACTCAAAGACCTACTGGAGAGCATTCTCAGATGTGTTCTTTTGTATGCCTCTAAAATGTGTCCTAATGGTACTTCTCAACTCCACACTATTGTAAATCAGACTTACATCAAGATCGCTTGAAGACTATACTTATCTTAACACAAAGAGGACCAGGGCATATCACTTTGAGCTCCCTGTTCAACAATTTCATAGTCTGAGCAACAGGAGCCATAATTATATAAAAGCTCACATGAGCTCAGTGGAATTTAAGAAAATGTGATTACAGGCTGTCAGTTCCCACATTGATTTTTTCACTTTTAGAAGGAAGGTGTGAAGTTACTTTCCACTGGAAATGAAAACATGCCCAGATGTGACCTTATGTGACCCCAAGGCATGAATAACCAATGACATGATTAAGTTTTGGAATGGTATCCCAAATAAAGAACAAGCACTTGACACAAAGGGCACATTGGTTGTCACTTACCATCTCAGCACAGTGAATACTTTGTGATCATGTTGCAAAACCAGAATTTCATTAGAATTTGTCTGTATAAGTCACAAAACCTTTTCATGGGTTTTTGTTTTTTTTTCTTTCAAATAAGTGTTTTGTAAGATAATGCTGCGTTTTAAAGATAACATAGTCCAATTTGTAGAATGCAAGAGTGGATGAAAGACTCAGAGATAATTAATGGTGATTGAGTGTACCTTTCTGTGTATAAGTGTATGTGCGTTAGTGTAAGAATACGCAGCGTGCTTAATAAATCTTTGGACAGTTATGGTTTCTGTTGTTTTGACTTTGTAGTCGGGCACTGGAGCATAATATCTGCTTGAATTTGAGTCTACATCTCTCCTGGTTGTATTTTGTAGGAATTAGGAGAGGCTGGGGCACAGTTGTGGTCTTAGTTGTATTAAAACTAACACAACCCAGGCTAGCTGGCCAGCTCTCACTGTGAGAGTTACACACTGTACTGAAATTAACATTTCTGATTAAAAGGTATAGTCTTATGCAGGGGCATCAGAAGCATTTTTAATGTGAGGGGGACGAATCGGTCTACGCGTGGGGGGTGGGGTTTTGGGCATGGGCTGGGTTTGGTGTGGGGGGCATGATTTGGGTGGGTGGGTGTATGGGTTCCCGCATGAAAAGTCGGTCCTTTTTGGGGGTGGGGTATTTGGAAGCCGCTGTTGAATCTGGTTGAAAACATCTGGTGGCTTTTGCCTCATGTTAAGGTTTTATATAAAACATATGACCCCATATTTAATTAAAATCTAGGCTTTGTTGTTGTCTTTCAAGATTCTAACCACTAGTACATGAAAAAACTAGAAAGCCTAGGTTATAGGTAGCCTAGGTATCTGTGCCAGAATAACAGGTAGATGGAACAGGTAAGGAGAAGAGAACTAAAGGAACTGCCAGTGATCCTAAGATAAGCACATGATCGTCTGTAAAACAGGGTGGTGGTAGCATCATGAATTGCTGTCAAGGAAATCTTTTATTTGCATTTACTGTTCATGTGCCTGCTGTTGGCTGCAGGACGACCCAAGTCAAAAACCTCAAAACTCTGTCAATACAGGACAATGAAGCAACTATGGAGCATTTCAGGTTGAAAAAATGCAGTAAGTCACCCAACCAAAGGCCTGCTGTGCAGCGTTTTCTCAAGACATGAATGAAAGTGAAAAGCCTTCTATTGCAGTCTTGGAAGAGTACCTGGGAAGATGCTAAGCATTACATATGGTTCGGAGATCAATTTTTTGAGTGGTTCCCTGAAATGGGGCAACTGCATTCGCCAAATATAAATGTAAATACCTTCAAATCAAATCCGACAATCTGCATTTTAACCTCACAGTAAAGCTTCATTCCCAATCTCTGACCTCAGGTGTCCTGTGATGCCCTCTGACAATGAGATAAGCAGCAAGGCAAGTGGAGGACCAAAACTCCAAAATTGCAAGTTGTCTATTCTGCTTCCCCTGCTCTGGGTTGACAGCTTTTTGTGGGCGTTCATGTAAAAGCCAGGGGGAGAGAGCAACAATCAAACAGATGGAGCCATAATATCCTAGGGGAGTACAAAAGATAATTACGCATACACGAAATGGAGGAGCAAAAAAAATTATTTAATAACACTAAACAGTTTCTTGGAAATGATTGTTCCCAGATTACGTATTACAAGGGAATGATGACCCATGAGGGGAATGTGAGATTTGGGAAATGGAAGTACTACATGCTGCTATGTGGAGCAATCAGTGTATGAAACAGTTGTTTCATTTCACAGTGACCCTTCATTAACCTCAGCAGGATTCACAATGATACAGTAAAAGCATGGTAAAAAACAAACTTGGGTTTGATGGACAGCAATTGGGTTATCTGTAGCATTTATCCCTAACCAGGGTCACAGGGGTGCTGGAGCCTATCCCAGCAGTAATAGGGAGAAAGACTGAGCCAGTCCATGACAGGGCAGAGACACACATTTCCAATCCACATGGCTTCCATGTCTTTGGACTGTAGAAGGAAACCAGATATCTCAATGAAAACCCACACAGACATAAGGAGAATATGAAAACTTCATTCAGAAAGGACCCACAGTCACACTGCCCAGAACCATCTTGCTGAACCCAGAGCCATCTTGCTGGGAGGAGACAGCACTACCCACTGTGCCACTGTGTTACCCAGATATTATGTTTTAAACTGGAAAATCTGGAAAGTGATACTTTTCCATTTAGCCATCATTTTCTGCATTAACAGTCCAACTCGCTGAAGTCAAGGGCAGTGGCTGATTTCTAGTAGTAAACGTCTATCTCCTATCAGCTGTGTTATTGGTTGTTGGACTAATTCCATGTGAATTGATGTTTTCACTATGGTTCTAAAATGTTGAAAATAGTACAGATCCCTCTGTGAGTGTGTGTGCCCAAACCTTTGACTGGCACTATATCTGTGAAACTGATGAAAGCTACCATGGCTGGAAATTGTTAATTGTTTGACTAGTTTCCAAACATGTCCCTTAACCTCCAACCTTTTCCTATGTATCTCTTTGAGAGTAGTTGCACATTACATCAGCCAAGCATCTGACAGCAGGAGATGGGGGGCAGAGAGCGAGGAAGGAAAATAGAATAGGTGTGATAACTGCTGCCTTTCTTGCTCCATCCGCCCACTCCATTTTCACTCAGTTGGAAGGTGGAGGTGATGGCCTTCACAAAAAGCTTATATAAAGCTACCCAGGTGGTTGCTAGGGTATTTCTTATTGGTGGCTATGATATCTCTGGTGGTTGCTAGGGTGGTGCTAGGTTTCTGCATTTATCTGTAGTCTGTTGATGCACAGCTGTAGACCAGGCACACGTGGACTAAAGACCATCACAGATTACAAGGGAAAGTGCTGCAGTGTGTGGAAGTGTCTGCTTCTCTCCCTGAGAACTACACCAAGTCAGAGTTACTGTTGGAGGAGGACAATTGCCTTTTTCAAATATCTCAGGCAGATGTGTGTAAATACTTTAAAAAAGTAAACACATGGAAAACTCCTGGACCAGACAATATCCCTAGATGTGCTCTCATAGCATATGCCCACAAACCGTCACAGACATTTTTAACCTTTCCCTGCTCTTTTCCCCAGTCCCCATATGCTTCAAGAGGACCACCATTATCCCTGTCCCAAAGAAAAAAGTGAACTGTCTTAATGACTACTGCCAAGTTACACTCTCCTCCATTATCATGAAGTCCTTTGATCCACAGAACACATAAGTGCGGATGCTGTTCATCGACTACAGCTCTACTTTCAGCACCATAATTTCATCCAGGCTTGCCATGAAGCTTTGTGATCTGAGAATCAGTAGCTCCCTGTGCAACCAGATCCTGGACTTCCTGACAAGCAGACTACAAGTAATAGAGTTCAGCAATGTCACCTAATGATGTGTGGTCAGCACCCTGCTGTATACCCTGTTTACCCACAACTGTATGGCCACACACAGCTCCTGTGCCATCATCAAAAGTAAAGATGACGCCACCATCATCAGTTGCATATCAGACATCATGGTGTCAGGACAACCTGGTGCTCAACATCGGCAAGACTGAGGAGCTTATCATGGACTACAGACTGCAGCGAGGAAGGGACGCCACCATCCACAGGGAACAGAGGAGGAGAGAGTCAGCTGTTTTAGATTCCTCGGAATTAACATCACTGAGGAACTAAGCTGGCTACACCATCTAGGTAAAGTAAAGTAAAGTGTCCCCTTATAGTCACGAGTGAACACACCACAGCACACAGTGTGAGCATTGCAGGGGCAACGCCTTAACTACTAGGCCACCAGCGGCTCCACAGGGGAGCAGTGTGTGGGGACTGTACCTTGCTCAAGGGTACCTCAGTGATGACACTACCAGTGTTGGGATTTGAATCCACAAGCTTCTGATTGTATTGGCAACGCCCTAACCACTAGGCCACCAGCTGCCACACGGTGTGATCATAAAAGCAGCCAGACAGTGACTGTTTTCCCATGGTGACTGAGGAGGTGTTCATCAGCTTTTTTACAGATGTACCATTGAGAGTACTCTATCTGGCTGTATCTTGACCTGGTATGGCAACCGAAGTGCTCTGGACCACAAAGCTCTACAGAGGGTGGTCAGATTGCCGCAATGCATTACCACTGCCAATGATCCAGGACCTCTATAGACAGCGCTATAGAAGACACAGTGGATCCTGTCTGAAATGCTGAAATGTGATAGCTTTCCTTCTCATTACTCTCCGAACCATCTGGTGTGTTGCTACCACTACTGAACATAGCAGTCGTGGAGTAGGTGATGCCACTGCCCTTCATGCAGAAGACTGGTGCTTTAATTTCCCCAATGGACAGGAACACTACTGTACACCAATAAGGGTCCTGGGGCAAGACTCCAAACGCTATATTCAAAATCTGGGTAAGAGCATCAACCAAATTCATAAGTGTGCCAGAGCATGAAGATACACTGAAGAGGGCATTTAATCCCATAAGGCATACCTGGTCCCATGAAAAGTAATTTCCAACCCCTAAATGCAGCCAGACCCTTCTTTATTCTCATATTTAGGCATATTTAATCTAAAATATAAAAAAATAAATACTATTTATTTTTAACAGCTTTACTATTTTCTCCATCCAAATAATGTAAATTGACACCATTTTTGAAGGAAAATATTCACTGAATGATGTCATATCTCTGTCTAGGATGAGACCAGCAGCAGAACAGTCCTGGGGGATACAGAGCAAAAAGTTTTTGGTTTGTGTGTTGTCCACTTGGGCAGTTGTTCTGAAATGGGAAGGTTCAGGTTCTTGGCAAAATACAAGCAAAACACTTCTCCTTTCTAGACACTTTTCAGCCCTTTACAAACACACACAAATCCACTTGTCTTGTACTTGGTCGAACACCTGAAGCCTAAAAAAGCAGAAGTCATCTATTTTCCTCTATTGGACTTGGTGTGAAGTGTGTGTCTGTAAGCTGGAGTGAACTCTACAGCTCTGGATTGATACCTGTCTGAGTGATTGAGCTGTGGTAGTCTGTATGTAAGCTGCAACAGATAATGTCATATTTTTGTCCTAGCTTGTATGTTTTGTGTGTTTGTTTTGACAAAAAACAGAAAAAAATACAATTTGAGGAGCAGTATGGTCCTATATGTGGATATAAATACTGTAGATAAATAAATGAAATTATCGCTGAAACAGTTTATTAGTTACTAGTTTGATATAGATTTTGTTCTCAACTAGTAAATCAAGACTTCTTAGTGAAAGCAATTGAAACATTTATTACACCAGCTATTATAAAGCACAAAGCAATCAGGTGAACATCAGAATATATGCAGTCTACGGTTTAGGTAAAAGAGTGATTGAATGAGTAAGCAAGTGACTGAGCATGCACTGTGTATGCTCCTGCATGTGTGAATGGGCGAGAGAGAGAGACAGAGAGACGAACAGAAAGGGAAAAAAGGGTTGAATTTGAAATGTAAAGATGGTGTTATGTGCGGATGAGGAAGGAATGTGTGGAATTCATCTCTTTGTTCTCTAGAGACAAAGGAAATAGTAATTAGTCATTCTCAGAAGTGGAGGGAGAGATCACATGCAAAGATAAAGAGCTATCACTGCACAAAGTTTGAGGACAAAATCATGAACACATTTACAGACTTTAACCTTTACAGCATTTGCGTTTTGAAGGTAAGCTATGCTATGCTATGCCCAGATGCAGTGTTAAACTTTGTCTGTCACACCAGCCCGGTTTCATGAGTTTTCGTGCAGGCATCACGAAATACAGTTTAATCAAAATACGTGCTGTGATCACGATTTAGGGCTTTTTTTCGTGCTAGAACAACGCTTCACTTTTTCGTGCTAGGACGACACTTCAGTACCCTATGCATTTTTGGCAGTATTAGGGGTAACTGCTGACTGAGGGACAGTAGGAGAGAAATAATGAGTTGATTCCTTATCGTACTTGTTTGCAAAGCGGATAAAACAGGTTGAAATGCTGTGAAACAGGGAAAGTCCCTAGTCCTAACCCTAGCCCTAAACCTAACCTTTACTAACATTATCGGTTAGTGAGGCGTTGTCCTAGCACGAAAAAGTGAAGCATTGTCATAGCACAAAAAAGCCCTAAATCGTGATCGCAGCACGTATTTTGATTAAATTGTATTTCGTGATGGCTGCACGAAAAGTCATGAGATCGGGTTGGTCACCCTCACAAAGTCTCTGTGAAAGCTGGAGCTTCAAAGTAAGGACTTGATCTCTTCTCTCTCACAGAAATGCATATTGCATGCTTGTTGATGGCATGTTATGACAATGATCAAATATCCAAGCTACACTTTAGCTAGGTTACTGAAACTTGGGTTTCTGGTTACTGTTCCTTTGTTCCTTTTTTGGAAAGAAGAAGAGGTCCTTCCTTTTAGCTGAAAACCCAGGCATACAGACAGGGCTGGACTGGGACAAAAAATCTTACCGGGCATTTTAAGACCGGCCCACCCGGGGGGCATGTTGAGTTTCTTGAGTCGACGATCACAGCCCAGTGGATTATCTCTTAATGACCACGATTGTGTCCAGTTCATGCCACGTTCAGCACAATGTTTCAAATCCTTAATGGTATGCCATACCCCATATTATGGAGCTTCGCAAAAAATATGGAAACATGGAGAGTCCTATGTTATACACAGTGGTGCTGGCGTTCACAACCTCACAGATAGTTCCATCAACACACAATTTCTGGTTCGCAAAAGTCACTGTAGAGACAATGTTGTTAGCAAGGATGCTAACAAAGCTAACCACTACATCTCCAAACTCATGGATTTTGCACATGAGTGGAAAGTCATCGTGATCAGAGTTTCCTGACAAAACTTGAGGAAATCAATGTTATGTTCTAAACTCCAAATGCTGTGAAAAAGCTTTGTCCAGTGTGTTAGCAGTCGCCCAGTGTGTTAGCTCCGCAAGTTGGACGTGTGACATGTTGGTACAAGTTTGGGGTATCTTTTGTGAGGTTTGCTTCATTAAATGATGATCACTGCATCTGGGTGTTTGTTTTGAGTCACACCAGGCACATCGTGTTCAGACAGAGCCATGCTTATGTCTGCATGAGATGGGATGTGGACCGCCGTGGTGATAATCGAACTCAAGAGGCATGTAGAATGGATGGCATTTAATTGTCAGATATTCCAGATGACGTGAACAGGAAAACAGAAATGCTCTTTGCCTTGCAACACTTCAACATGAAACAGACTCTCTCACCTTTAGATTTGTTAGAGAAAAAGCTAGCAGAATGCTCGGAGTGGAGGGCAATGGGCTCACTTTCTGAGTATGTTCCAGACTCTGGCATGAGTCCCTTCATGTTTCTTTGTTTCTTAGTGTGGCCACATCATTTGTTCTCATCTGTACTACAAAGAATCTCAGCCAGCCACGACGGATTGGGTTTGAAAATTTCCAAAGCTAAGTGTGGAACTTGATTCCCAATTTCTTGGAGTGTTGCACTATGGTGATGTACTAAACCCATTGATATGTGGACAAAAAGACAAAAATAAAAATAAATAAATAAACACACAGTCTACACAGAGCAATCAGGAAGGCGTCTGAACATGGCTACACCATACCGGAAAAATCAATGTCATAATGAATTCCAAGAAATGCCAGAAGGCTGAAACCTGGCCATGGGTGGACCCTTCAACAAGATAATTGTTATGGGAGCATAAAATGAAAGTTGTGTTCTGTTTTTTACATGCCTAATATGAATGTAATGCCTTCTGTGGGGCCCTCTTTGCTCAAAGCTACTGCCCTCTGAGGGCAAAGGAGGCAAGATAGGGTAATAGAGGATGACCCAAGTGTTCTGCTAGGGATGCTAAGCTATTATTATCTTCTTTATTATTTTATCAACTCAGAAAGTACAGAGGTGGAATCTCTGCCTGGGGTAGACAACACACACATACACACACACACACACACACACACACACGCAGTGCTTTACATGTCTGCTCTTATTTATGTGTGTAATGGCTTTAGTATCTTAGATACTTCCCATTGTTTATGCTCATGGCAGGAAAGGAAGTGAAAAGGCAGGGAGTTCTGTGTGTGTGTGTGTGTGTGTATGTGTGTGTGTGTGTATGTGTGTGTGTGAGAGAGAGAGAAAGAGAGAGAGAGAGAGAGAGAGTTGAAGAGAAAGAAAAAGAAAGCACAAAAATAAATAAAGAATGGGCTTAGCTCTCAGTGCCATATAAAGTCAAGAATGGCTAAAAACAGGTGGAACAAAACTGTGACAAAACTGTGACAAAGTAGAAACAAACACCAAAAAAATTACACTTGCAACTGTTTTTTATTTATTCAATTCCATGCACTGCTTCACCCAGAGGACTAAATATGTGGCATGCTAAAGATGGGCAGGGAAATGTCAAATAGCTCAGATAAAATGATGTCGTCGAGCAAAAAGGTGGCTCACTTAAACTCTCAAACTAATGCACTTTAGTGTCCTTGAGGGCTAAACATTTTGTCCCCCAGAAGTCGTGTTTTGTAATGAAGTCATCTAACTGAGCTAGCAAGCAGCCTTCAGGCTAACTAACAACTGCCTCAAAGTGTTCACAGGCTGATCAAAGTTCAAAGTTGAGCCCTGATCATCCAATCAAAAATAAAATCACCATACACCAGACGATAATGTCAGAGTTGGAATCTCAAACAGTGCCAAAATTGTTACAATAAGAACAATAATGCTGACACAGTCACACTAATGGTATTCCTGCTGTCACTTTTTCTGCATAACAAACATTTTTGAATAATCTTAAGATATTCTTACAACAATCTTACGAAAAGAAATGTTTGATATAGTGAATACGGCGCTGTTTGGGGGCGCTGGTCACGGATGTTTTTTGACATTTTTAAAATTTGGCTGGTCACAGGACACTTTTAAGGTGAATTTTGAGGGGTGACTTTCTGCTAAAAAGTATCAGTAAAGCTACTTCTTTTTTTAAATGTACAAAAATGCTAAAGGCGTATGTAAAAGGTTTAAATTTTGCGAATGTATGCATTTTCTCCACAAAACGTTTGAGGATGCTATTACCCATCAAGTAGGTTTTTGGCACCAAAGAATAATAGCTTCTGTAGAAATACGGCCCCAAAGCTTCTTGCATGCTCAAACTGCATCCAGTTGTTCATTAAGGTGGACCAGACTTGTGTATGTGGTTTAGGTCATAGTATGGCTTACTGAGAGCTATAATAATACTATATAATAATAAACTAAACTTTACTAACACAGGCAGAATTTCAACACCAAGGGCCTGTACTATGAAGCGCGATTTCTGGCTTATCACACTGAGTTCGAGAGTAATCTTGGTCACGTGAGGCGTAACTTCATGACTAAGCGGGACTACGAAAGGTGAACAGGTTTATCACGAGGTATGTTGCTGTGGCAACTTACGCCTTGGGATAATCATGGTCCGACCAGAATATGTTCTAATTTAACTCGCACTTTGGCGTAAACACACCCCCTGCAAGCCCCGCCCCTCCTCACATCACTTCTGTGCAGCCAATGGCGTGCCTGGAAGATTTGCAGGACCTCGGCTCCTGAATCGTGATTGGCTCTCTCCGCAGAGTGAGGGTTTTAGAGACCGAGAATCTTTACTGTTATTTTAATTAAATTGTTTTATTTTTATCTTTATTTGAAAATATTCTATTTCAGAAGCCAAAGTGAGGCTTAAACTGAACACAATTTCCTCACACTTCTTGGATTTCTCTCCACTTATTGGATCCACAAATGGTGATGATTCAAGATTCAAGAGTCTTTATTTGTCACATGCATAATTATACAAGTTACAACATGCAGTGAACTGTGCCCTGAACACGTGATTTGTATTTTGTTAGCCTCATCTTAATCCATATTGGTTATGGCGTTAATGTACTATCAAAGGGCATCTCACATTTCTTCCCCTTTTGTCTGAAAGGTTTTCAGTCGTTTTCTCACCCACACAAGCTGCTGGTCTACCCTAACAATGTGGCACAACTTTTATTCAGGATTGTCTTATAGGAACATGACTTTGATGTTACAGTAATGTGCAATGTCTCCATAATGTGCAATACCTTCTCACACTGTGCAATAGACTAAATTTGTATTTTCATATTTATTCTACCAGTGCAATTTGTATATAATTTTATACTATGTGTGGCGGAATGATAAGCAGGGTAAGGGAGCGACTACGCCACCAAAAGGAATATCATGTGAGATGAGATTGGTGCACCCCAAGTCACCATCATGGGCCAAGAAAACAGTGATGTACTTTTGCAACAAAGATCTAACCCCTACCTGTTCCTGCTCAGGCAAAGCAGGCAAACTAGCAGGCAAACTGACAACATGGACACTACAAACAGAGCCAAGACTAACCCAAGGATGGAGAAAGACTTCAGTTGTCCCTACATTAAGTACCGGGACATAAACTGTACCCCTGTAAACCTGGACAAGACGGGGGGAAGCTAGAAGCCCAGCTGGCAAGCCAGTCTCTAAAGGCTCAAACAAGGTAGAGCAACCAGCAAGCTGTTCCGAACAGGTACTAGGAACCAGCTTCATCACCCCACCAGGGATCCGCAACATCCGGGGACCACGAACCCGAACTAAACCATCAGGAACGCAGGAACCCTGCGTTCTTGCGTTCCTGATGGTTTAGTTCGGGAACGCAGGAACCCTGAATGTTAGCCTCATGGCACTGCTGCAGTGCCTTCACAACTGGACCAGGAGCCTGCAACACTGAAGTCGAATCAAACAAGGAGGGACCATAAGTCCCAAAAAGCTCCCTATAACACCGACTAATAACATTCATCCCCAAAACACCAGGGACAGAAGATGAAGCACCAGGTGGGTCCTTAACTATTAAAATTCCACAGCAAGGTATTACCTTACCACATAACTCAACATCCAACTCGAGGTAACCAATATATGGGATCGCCAGCCCATTTGCTGCCCGTAGCTGTAACCAATGACAGGACTGGAGGCGATCGTGACCCCAAGACTAAAACTGCTGCAAGAAGAAACTCTCCGTCACCGTGGACACCATGGAACCAGTGTCTACCAGACACGACACGGGGACATTCCCAATCAAGCCCCCTCACACCACCCGGCAGTCTCTCTCTTTCCCACCTAAGAGCCCTGACACTACGTGCCACACGTGAAGACAACACAACACGCACACATCACCTGACGTGCTCTACACCACACTACTCGTGCAGGGACACCACCACCAGAATACGCCAGCCACCAACTTGGTAGCCAAACAGCTCCTGCTCACACAAAACAAAAAACGACAAGAATAAACAATTAACACAACAAAAAGAAAAGGAACAAACACACAAAAGGATAATAATTCAAGATAAAGGGGAAAAGTAATTCCCAAACCAAACAGATTAGCAAACAAGCAAGAAAATAAACCAAAATACAAAAAAGCCACTCAATCCAAAAAGAGAATAGAGCAATAGGTAAAAAGGAATTCAAACACTAAGTCACAGAGACAAAAACAAAACAATCCAAGGAACCAATCAAACTGGCAGTGCCGAGGTAATAAACCATGGCATTACAATTTATAAGAAAAACAAGAAAACAAAACCAATTACATAAAACAAAACCCAAAAATCACAAGAGACAAAACAGCAGCACCAGAGGACAGCACCAGAATGCATCCCTTGAGGAGAGGCGGGAGAAAATGCACCCCAGGACACACGGTGCAGGCCTCACACCTCAGGCACCATCCACTCTCGTCAGCTGCAATAGATAATAATTAAAAACTAGCTAAAAACATTAAAATACTTCCCACTCCTTGTCTGCCTACCTGAACTCGAGATAGCATAAGCTACAGCACCATTTCACAAGGGGGAAAGCTCTTCACATAGCCAATGACCCACTGTTTGATTCCATTAAAATACTGCAAGGAGGAGAAATACACTA